>JAJKFJ010011832.1:0-56355 GCA_027382625.1 Tetmemena sp. SeJ-2015 | reverse complement strand
CTGATACTCATCACGGTGTTCCATCGCCAACCGCACCGCGCGCTCGCGGAACTCAGGGGAATACGGCTTCGAGGTCTTCTTCTGTGTCTGTTCCATAACAGGCAATTCTCCGAGAGTTTTGCCCTCCGGTAAACCCGGGGCGGTTCAAACCGATCAGGGGTCACAGTTCACGTCCTTCGCCTGGACTGACCGGCTGAAACGGGTCGGCACCCGGATCTCGATGTACGGCAAGGGGCGCTGCCTCGACAACATCTTCATCGAGCGTCTCTGGCGGTCCCTGAAGTATGAATGCGTCTACCTGCACGCCTGGGAAACTGGATCGCAGGCCAAGGCTGGCATCGGGCGCTGGATCACCTTCTACAACCACCATCGCCCACACACTGCCCATGGCGGTCAACCGCCCGCCGTGGTCTACTTCAACCACATCGAAACTGATCAGCAGGTGCAGGCTGTAGCTTAAATCAGCCGGTAATCTGTCCAAGAGTTGGGGAGTAGCTCAGGTGCAGGGACTGTCCAGACGCCTAACGGGCCAGACCCAGCGAGCGGAGAACCTCTTTCGGGGCGGGTTGGCGCCAGACGGTCTGGAAGCTTTCCACGACATTTCCAGCCGTGACTGCGATCCCCGGCAGGGCGATCCACGCCGGAACCGGGCGGCCCAGCAGCGTCAGGATCACGGTTTGCGCGGCGGCGACCCCTTGCTGAAAGGGCTGTTGGGCCGCGATGCAAAGGAATGATCCGCCCTTGGCCAGTTCAATCGCCGCCTCTTCGCCCAGATCGACCGTGACCATCGGCAGCGACAGCCCACGCTGGCCCAGATGCTGCGCCACACCCAGTGCAGGCGTGTCCCAGACGACGAAAAGCCCGGCCAGATCAAGCGTGTCCCGCAGCATGCGCTCGGCCAAGGCGGCGGCCTCGTCGATCCGGCCAAAGCGCGCGATGTGCAGCGTCACGTCCGGGCGGTTGGTTTGCAGCCATTTGCCAAAGGCGATCTCGCGTTCATTGGTCGCAAAGAAATCCGCGGCAAAGCCCAAGACCCCGACATGCGCGCCTTGGGGCAGGTGTGGGGCAAGGCCACTGGCCGCGATCTTGCCCAAGCCGAAATTGTCGGCCGAGACGAGGGCCGTGTAATGCGTGCCGGGCAAAAGCCCGGTCGGGGCATTGTCCAGCAGCACCAGCCTGATCCCGGCGGCGGTGACGCGGGCATGGGCGGCGGCGACCTGTTCATTGGCCACCGGCAAAGAGATGATCGCATCGGGGCGTTGGGCAATGATGCGGTCCAACTCTGCCGCTTGGCGGTCGGGGGAAAAGCCGCAGTCCACGACATCGATCACCGCCGCGCCGCAATCGCCGAAAATGCCCACCATGCCAGACAGTTGCTGCTTGGCCCAATCGCTGTCCAGCGTGTGCAGCACCACCGCGATGCGCCATGAAGCCGCCTTTGCCGCGGCGCGGTCATTGGGCAGCAGGGTCACGCGTTCAGGGGGGGCCGCCCGTTCGCCATGCGGGCCGAGTCCGGAAATTGTCATTTCGAATGATCCTTTCCTTGCGGTGGCGCAGGGGGCATCGGGGGGACAATTGGCGGGTCAGGCGGCGGGGCAGTTTGCAACCGGGCCAGCAAGGCCGCGAAATCAGGGTGGCCTTGCGGGCGCCCCTGCATCACCCAGTCGCGCAGGAAAGAGGGCGCAAACAGCGCCTCAGAGGCCACGCGGGCGGCCCCCACCAGCCCCGCGGAACTGCCCATCTGCGAGCGGATGATGCGCAGATCACGGGTGACCAGCGGATGCGACGCGCCATAGACCGCCTCACGCACGGCGGCCAAAAGCGTGTCATTGGTCTGCACGATGGACCCCGACAGCACGATCAGATCGGGGTTCAGCGCATTGGTCAGCGTGGCCAGCACCTGACCGATCAGATGGCCCGAGGTGGCAAGGATCGCCGCCGAGGCCGCATCGCCCATCTGCGCGGCTTGCGACACCTCGATCGCGGTCACCTCGCCGCCACGGCGCAGGATATCGGCCAACAGCGGGCTGCGGCCATCGGTGGCGGCGGCCATGCCTTCGCGCTGGATCATGTCCGACCCGGCCAAGAGGTCCAGCGACCCGGTCTGCCCGTTATGCGTGACCGGAAGAGAGCCGATCAGCCCCGTCGCCCCCTGTGCGCCGCGATAGAGTTGCCCGTCGCAGACGATGCCTGTGCCGATGCGGCGGCCGATCTTGACGAAAAGCATGGTGCGCCGCCCCAGACCGGCACCGGCGTGCAACTCTCCCATCGTCATTGTCTCGACGCTGGACCGCATCCAGACCGGCACACCAAAGGTGCGGGTCAGGGTTTCGACCATGGGAAAGCCTTCCCACGCGGGCAGGACGGGCGGGGTGTTGGACAGAAAGGCACCGTCCTGCGTGCTTTGCACGGCGCCGGGGACAGACAGGGAAATGCCCCAGACGCCGCCCGTCGCGGTGTTCCGGTCCAGCGACCAGCGAAACAGGGCGGTCAGGCGGTCGGTCAATTGATCGGGCGGGGCGGTTAGATCGGCGGCTTCGTGATGTTCGGTCAACAGGTTTCCCGACAGGTCCGCGACACCCACGCCGATGGCGGTCTGGTCCAGCGTCGCCACAAGGATCGCGGCGCGACGGGCCGCAAAGCGCACCAGACGCGGGGCCCGTCCGCCGGTGGCAGTGCCCAATTCGTTTTCATCAACCAGCCCCAAATCGCCCAGCAGGGTCAGACGGTCCGCCACGATGGCCCGGCCAAGGGCGCTGGCGCGTTCCAGTTCCTGACGGGTGGTGGCCACCTCGCTGCGGACGAGGTTGAGCAGATCGACCAAGGACGGCGCGGCGGTCTCGGCCGTGCGCGGACGCCCTTTGCCGCGCTGGCTGGGCGGATCGGTCATGAGGGGCGCTGAGTCGGGCAAAAGGGGCATCCTGCTGGCGTCGCACAGGGATACGAAGGGTGCTTTCGCCGATCAAGAAAAAACTTTTGCAGAAAAAATGCAGAAGTGAGCAGTGATGTGCAGAAATAATATTGACCAAGAGCGAATCTGTGCGTAGGGCTGTTGTGCGGCCAGAGGAGGTCCGCAGGCCAGACAGGCAAAACCCGGCTGGCGCAGAGAGGGAGGGATCGACAATGGTGCAGTGGAAACTGGCCTATCACGCCAATTGCTGGGGCAGCCTTGGGGGCGATGCGGTCGGCGTCACCTCGATCACCCAGTTGCGCTACCGCACTTTTGGCGACATGGACCGCGCGCTGTCAGACATCGCCGCAGCAGGTTATGCCGGGGTGGAACTCTTCGACGGCAACCTGCTGGATCACAGTGCCGCCGATCTGCGGCGTCTGCTTGCCGATACCGGGCTGGAATTGGTGGCCACCTATGCGGGCGGCAATTTCATCTTTGACGACATCCTGCCCGAAGAACTGGCCCGCGTGACCCGCGCCGCCGATCGTGCCGCCGAACTGGGCGCGCCGCATCTGGTGGTGGGCGGTGGCGCCAAGCGTTTTGACGGCACGCGAGAGCCGGATTACCACAAACTTGGCGCGGCGCTGGACCGGGTGAAGGCCATCGCCGACGGCATGGGTCTGCGCGCGCATTACCACCCGCACCTGTCCACCATCGTGGAAGGCCCCGCCGAAGTGGCCAAGATCTTTGATCTGACGGCCATCGATTTCTGCCCCGACACCGCGCATCTGGCGGCTGCCGGGGGCGATCCGGCGCAACTGATCCGCGATCACGCGGCACGGATTTCTTATGTGCATCTGAAGGGTTTCCAGCGCGACCCCTTCGCCTTCACCCCGCTTGATCGGGGGGATGTCCCCACAGCACCGATCCTTCAGGCGATGAAGGATATCGGCTTTGCCGGTTGGGTTTGCGCGGAACTGGATGCTTGGCCCGACCCCGCCGAAGGGGCGCGTCTGAGCATGGATTACCTGAACCGGGCCATCGCGGGCTGATCCGCCTGCCCACCAAACGGGGATCATCCCCGCCACTTCTCTGGGAGGAAGAAGACATGTTGACCAGACGTAGCCTTATGGGCTCGGCGACCGCGCTTGCGCTTGTGATGGGCGCTGCCCTGCCGGCCTTTGCCGATCCGGACGCGGCGCTTGCCAAGCTGCAAGAAACCGTCCTGTCCAAGGGACCCAGCGGCGAAGACCCATCGCCCGCCTCTGACGTCGTATTGAGCGACGCCGAACTGGCGAAGATCAAGGAAATGGGCGCCACCGCCGCCATCGTCATGCATTACGGCGGCAATGACTGGAGCCGGGCACAGATCAACGGGCTGCAAACCCAGTTTGACGCCATGGGCATCAAGGTGATCGCTGTCACCGATGCAGGCTTCAAGCCCGAAAAGCAGGTCAGCGATCTGGAAACCATCATGGCCCAGTCGCCCGACATCATCGTGTCGATCCCGACCGACCCCACCGCCACCGCCGCCGCCTACCGTGCCGCGCACGAGGCGGGCGCAAAGCTGGTGTTCATGGACAACGTGCCTGCCGGGTTTGTTGCCGGAACCGATTACGTCTCGGTCGTCTCAGCCGACAACTACGGCAATGGCGTTGCGGCGGCGCATCTGATGGCCAAGGCGCTTGGCCCGGATGGGGGTGAAATCGGCCTCGTGTTCCACGCCGCCGATTTCTTTGTGACCAAGCAGCGCTACGACGCCTTCAAGGCCACCATCGCCAGCGATTACCCGAACATCAAAATTGTGGATGAGCAGGGGATCGGTGGGCCTGACTTTTCCGGTGATGCCGAAAAGGCGGCAGGGGCGATGCTGACCTCGAACCCGAATATCAAGGGCATCTGGGCGGTTTGGGACGTTCCGGCCGAAGGTGTCATGGCCGCAGCCCGCGCCAACGGCCGCGATGATCTGATCATCACCACCGTCGACCTTGGCGAAAACGTGGCGATCAGCATGGCGCAAGGTGGCTTCATCAAGGGTCTGGGCGCGCAACGCCCCTATGACGCCGGTGTGGTTGAGGCGAAACTTGCCGGTTACGCCCTGCTGGACAAGGACGCGCCGGACTTCGTGGCCCTGCCCGCGCTGCCCGTCAGCCAAGACAACCTCTTGGAGGCATGGAAGCAGGTCTATTCGACCGAGGCCACCGACAACGTGAAGTCGTCGATGCAGTAACCCAAAGCCGCGCGGGACATCCCAAGGTCTCGTGCGCAAACCGGGCCTTCGGGGGGCGATTGCTCCCCGCCCTCGAAGGCCCATCCCCCCATTCTCGGAGACCGACAATGACCAAAGTGATGAACGTCGCCATGATCGGTGGCGGTTTCATGGGCAAGGCGCATGCGATGGCCTATGCCTCGATGCCGATGTTCTTCTGGCCCGCCCCGGCCATTCCGCACCGCAAGGTGGTGGTGGACATCACCGATGGTGCCGCCGAAGAGGCCCGCCGCCGCTTTGGCTTTGACGAAGCCTCCAGCGATTGGCGGTCCGTCGTGGCGCGGCCCGATATCGACGTGGTTGATATCTGCACTCCCAACAACGTCCATGCCGAAATCGCCATCGCGGCGGCCCAGGCGGGCAAGCACATCATCTGCGAAAAGCCGCTCGCCCGCACCGTGGACGAGGCCCGCGCCATGACCGAGGCCGCCAAGGCCGCCGGGATCATCCATATGGTCGCCTTCAACTACCGCCGCACGCCTGCGGTGGCGCTGGCCAAGAAATACATCGACGAAGGCCGCATCGGCCGCATCCTGAACTTCCGTGGCACCTATCTGCAAGACTGGTCGGCGGATGAAAACGGCCCGCTGTCTTGGCGGTTCCAGAAGAAGATCGCTGGCTCCGGCACCGTGGGTGATATCGCGACCCATGTGGTGGATCTTGCCCATTACCTCGTCGGCCCGATTGCCGAGGTGATCGCGATGACCAAGACCTATGTCACCACCCGTCCGATCCAGCAGGGCGGCGTGGACAAGCTGGGCGCGTCGGAAAAGTCGGCGGATGCCGAACGCGCGCCGGTTGATGTGGATGACGAGGTGGTGTCGATTCTGCGCTTCGGCAATGGCGCGATTGGCAGTCTTGAGGCGACGCGCAACGCTTGGGGGCGCAACAACTTTATCACGCTGGAAATTCACGGCACCAAGGGGTCCATCGCGTTCAACTACGAACGGCGCGATGAATTGCAGGTGATGTTTGCCGATGATCCGGCAGATGCCCGCGGTTTCCGCACCGTCTATACCGGCCCCGCGCATCCCTATGGTCAGGGTCTGTGGCCCATTCCGGGTCTGGGGATCGGCTATTCGGAAACCAAGATCGTGGAATGCTTTGACCTCTTCACCGCCATCGCCAGCGGCAAGCAGCCCAGCCCGAACTTTGAGGACGGCCTTCTGACCGAACTCGTCGCCGATGCGATGCTGCGGTCGGGCGAAACCGGCAAGTGGGAGCGCGTGGAATGACGGCCCCCGCCCAAGTTGCCGTCCGGATGACGGGAATCTCCAAATCCTTTGGGGGCATCCGGGCGCTGGATACCGTGGATTTCGAAGTGCTCGCTGGCGAAGTCCATGCCCTTTTGGGCGGCAATGGGGCGGGGAAATCCACCATCCTGAAAGTGCTGAACGGCGTGCATGTGCCGGAAGAGGGCAAGATCGAGGTAGGGGGTCAACCGCTGACCACCCACTCGCCCGAAGCGTCCCGGGCCGCCGGCATCGCTATGAATTTTCAGGAAATGTCGTTGATCCCGACGCTGACCGTGGCGCAGAACATCTTTCTGACGCGGGAGGCGCGGGATGGGCGCGGCATGATCGACGACGCGGACAGCATCCGCCGCGCGCAGGCGATCTTTGATATGCTGCAAGTGCAGGTCGATCCCACGGCTTTGGTCGGGGACTTGGGCGCAGGTCAAAAGCAGTTGACCGAGATTGCCAAGGCCATCAGCCAAAAGGCGCGGGTTCTGATCCTGGATGAGCCGTCCACCGCGCTGTCGGTGTCGGACGTGGACCGCCTGTTCACCTTCCTGCGGCAGCTCAAATCCGAAGGCGTGGCGATCATCTATGTCAGCCACCGCATGGACGAAATCGCCCGTATCGCCGACCGCGCCACCATCCTGCGCGACGGCAAGCATGTGATTACGGCCCCGATGGCCGATCTGCCCATCGACGTGATGATCGAACATATCGTCGGCAAGAAATCCAAGGGTCTGGCCGATGTCACCCGCAGCGATGCCGTGCGGGGTGAAGTTCTGTTGGAACTGTCGGGCGTCACCGGCCCGCACAAACCCGAAAATGTCAGTTTGAAACTGCATCGGGGGGAGGTGCTGGGTCTGGCCGGTCTGCTCGGCTCTGGCCGCTCCGCCTTGGCGCGGGTGATGGCCGGGATTGAACCGGCGGTGGCGGGAGAGATCCGCATCAAGGGCGAAACGGTCGCTATTCGCCGCCCGTCTGATGCCATCGCCCATCGCATCGCCTTGGTGCCAGAGGCGCGGGCGACGCAAGGCATCATTCCGGCCCATTCCGTCGCCGACAATATGGTGATGTCGGTCATCGACCGCATCACGCCGCGTGGCATCGTGGACCGCGCACGGGTGCGCGGTCTGGCCGATCAGATGATCCAGCGCCTGTCGATCAAAACCGCCAGCCGCGACCATGCGGTCTCCACCCTGTCGGGGGGCAATCAGCAAAAGGTGGTCATCGGCAAATGGCTGGCGACCGATCCTGAAATTCTCATTTTGGACGAGCCGACCGCCGGGATCGACATCGGCTCCAAATCCGAAATCATCCGTCTGGTGCGTGACCTCGCCCAAGCGGGCAAAGGCGTGATCGTCATCTCGTCTGAGCTGTCGGAACTTCTGACCGCCTGTGACCGCATCCTCGTGATGGCCGATGGCCGCGCGCATCAGATGCTGGACCGCGCCGATCTGGACGATCCGAACGAACGCGACCCCGAACACGCCCTGCAAGCCGCCGAGCGGCGTTTGCAAATCGAAATCCAGAACGCCCTAACCATCAAGGAGGCCAGCCATGGCTAAGGCAGCAACCGCCCCCGGTGGGGCATTCTTCGCCAACTGGCGGCAGAACATCATCTATATCGGTTTCGTCGTGATCTTCGTCGTCTTTGCGCTGACGCTGAACGACAAGGGATTCCTCAACCCCAACAACCTGCTGAACATCGTGCGCCAAACCGCCATGATTGCGGTGATGGCGGTGGCGATGACCTTTGTGCTGTCGGCGGGTGAGATTGACCTGTCCGTCGGCGCGGTCGCGGGCCTTGCCACGGTGACAGTCGCCATGGCGATTGCGGTGGCAGGGCCATTGGGCGGTGTGCTGGCCGGGATCGCCACAGGGCTGGCCGTGGGCATGTTCAACGGCTGGCTGACCACCAAAGTCGGCATCCCGTCGTTCCTGACCACGCTCGCCATGATGGGCATTGCCAAGGGTGTGGCGATGTGGATTTCCGACACCGCTGCCGTGCCGATCCTGTCGCCCTCTTATTCGTGGGTGTTCGGCGGTGGCTCTGTTGGCCCGATCCCGGTCTTGATGTTCTGGATGGCCCTGATTGCCGGTGTCGGCCACATCGCCCTGCGCCGCTCTGGCTTTGGCCGCCGCGTCTTGGCGACCGGGGGCGGGGAAACCGCCGCGCGCTATTCCGGCATCGACACGGCATCCATCAAGTTCCGCGTCTTGGTTCTGTCCTCCTGCGCCGCAGCGCTGGCTGGGATGCTCTACGCAGGCCGTTTGCAATCAGGCCGCTTCCAACTGGGCGAGGGGGATGAGCTTTCCGTCATCGCCGCCGCCGTTCTGGGGGGCACCAGCCTGTTTGGCGGCAAGGGCACCGTCATCGGCACCATCGTCGGCGCGCTGATGATCGGGCTGATCAACAACGGCCTGATCCTGATGGGGCTGGAGTTCAGCCAGCAACTGATCGCCCGTGGCGGGATCATCATCCTTGCTGTCGCCCTGAGCCAGAAGAAGCGCTGAGATGTATACGATCCTCGGCACCGTCACCGCCCGCCCCGAAACCCGCGATGAACTCTTGACCCTGCTGCAAGCCCAAGTCGCCCCCACACGGGCCGAGGCAGGCTGCATCAACTATGACTTCCATGTCGATGCGGCAGACCCCTGTGTTTTTGTCTTCTATGAAAACTGGACGGACCGCGCGGCGCTGGATGCCCATCTGGCCATGCCGCATCTGCAACCGCTGTTTTCCCAATTGGATCGGTTGTTGGCCTGTCCGGTGGATATCCGCCCCCTGACCATGCTGTCGGCAAAGGTCCGGTGATGGCGGGCCAACCGGATCGCCTGAAACTGGGCATGGTTGGCGGCGGGCAGGGCGCTTTCATCGGGGCCCTGCACCGCATTGCCGCCCGTCTGGACGGTCAGTGGGAATTGGTCGCCGGTGCCCTGTCATCCGACCCCGCCCGCGCCGCCCAATCGGCCACGGCGCTGGGGATCGCGGCTGACCGCAGCTATGACAGCTTCCTTGCCATGGCAAAGGCCGAGGCGGCGCATCCTGATGGCATCGATGCTGTGGCCATCGTCACGCCCAACCACCTGCATGCGCCCATCGCCACGGCCTTCTTGCAGGCCGGAATCCCGGTCATCTGTGACAAGCCAATGACCCGCACCGCCGCCGAGGCAGATGTGCTGGCCGATCTGATTCAGCAAAGCGGCGTGCCCTTTGTCCTGACGCAGACCTACACCGGTTATGCCATGGTGCGCGAGGCGCGGGCGATGGTGGCACGGGGCGATATCGGGGCCGTGCGCCATGTGCAGGTGGAGTATCTGCAAGACTGGCTGGTCGAACCGATTGAGGCGGCGGGGCAGAAACAGGCGCTCTGGCGCACCGATCCGGCGCTGTCGGGCGACGGGGGCTGCATCGCTGATATCGGCACCCATGCGCTGAACCTCGCCAGTTTCGTCACCGGATTGACCCCGGCTGCGGTTTTGGCTGACCTGACGGCCTTTGGTCCCGGACGCCGTGTGGACGACAATGCCGCCGTCTTGCTGCGTTTTGCACAGGGGGCCAAGGGGATGATCTGGGCCAGCCAGATCGCGCCGGGCTGCAAGAACGCCCTGCGCCTTTACGTGGCAGGGGCGGGCGGCAGTCTGGCATGGGATCAGGAACAGCCAGATACGCTGTCCTACACGCCGCTGGGACAGCCGACCCGTCTGTTGCGCCGGGGCGGTGAGTGGGTGTCAACCCCAAGCCGCACCCCGGCTGGACATCCCGAAGGCTATGTCGATGCCTTTGCCACGCTTTACGACGACGCGGCCAAAGTGGTGCGGGCCTATCGCAAACCGACGGGCGGGACGGTGCCGGACGATCTTCCCGGCAGCGCGGCGGGCGTGCAGGGCATGCGCTTCATCGCGGCTTGCGTGGAGTCCAGCCGTCGGGGCGGGGAATGGGTCACGCTGCCGAGCTGATACATGCGGGGCTGCGGTGCAGTTGGCCGCATGGTTGCGGGAGATCCGGGGCAAGGCGTGTTTCGGCTGCCCCGGATGGTCTGGTTTCGGTCACTTGGCCAAGAGCGCGTCAATCTCGGCCCGGCTTGGCATCGCGGGGGCGGTGCCGGGGCGGGTGACGGAAATGCCCGCGGTGGCGCAGCCAAAGCGGACCGCGTCGATCACATCGCGCCCTTCGGCCAAGGCCACGGCGAAACCGCCGTTGAAGGCATCGCCCGCGCCGGTGGTTTCGACCACAGGCCCGGCCGAGATGACCGGCACATGCACCGATTGTTTGGCGTCATGGTACAACGCCCCCTTGTCGCCCAATGTAATCACCACGGCCCCCACGCCCTTGGCCAGCAAGGCGGCGGCGGCGGTCCGCGCTTCTTCGACCGAGGTGACGGGAAGGCCCGTCAACGCCTCGGCTTCCGACTCGTTGGGGGTGACGTAATCGCAGAGCGCCAGCATCGCGTCAGACAGCGTGGCAGCAGGGGCGGGGTTCAGGATGGTGGTCACGCCTGCCGCGCGGGCAATCTCAAGCGCGCGTTGCGCGGCGGGGATCGGCTGTTCCAACTGTGTCACGAAAATCGCGGCAGAGCGGATCAGATCGGCCTTTTCTTCGACATCCTGCACCGACACGCGGCCTGCGGCGCCGGGGGCCACGATGATCGCGTTATTGCCGGTGGCGTTTTCGATGAAGATATAGGCCGCGCCGGTGTAGCTGTCGTGATCCACCTTGACCTCGGGCACCACGCCCGCCTTGGCCCATGTCGCCTGCGCGATATCGGCGAAAGCATCGGCCCCCAAACGGGTGATGAAATGCACGCGGCCCCCCGCCATGGCGGCGGCGACGGATTGGTTCGACCCCTTGCCCCCCGGCCCCAGCACGAAAGAGGTGCCAAGGATGGTTTCGCCCATCTTGGGCTGACGGTCGGCGCGATAGGCGGTGTCGGCGACGAAAATGCCAAGGATGACGATGGGTTTCATGATCATGCCTCGGGCGGGATCACGCCCTTGCGGAGCATGAAGCAGCCGTAGAACCGCCGTTCACCCGTCTGGATCACGGCATAGGCTTTGCGGGCCATGTCATAGAAGGCGAACCGCTCGATCGAGATCATCGGGCGGTGACGACCTTCGGCGGCGTCGATTTCGGCCTGAACCTCGGCCTGCACGGGCGGGATAGTGGCGGCATCGCCGACGATTTCCATCCGGCCTGCAAAGTCATCGACGAAGGTATCCAACGGCAGGACCGACAGCACGGCCTGCACCGCCTCTGCCGCCGTGAGATTCTCCATCCGCAAGAGTTTTCCCGTCACCGTGGCGCGGGCCACGGAATCGGCGGGAAAGTTGGTGTCGGAAATGATAAGCACATCGCCATGCCCCATCGCCCGCAAACAGCCCAAGACATCGGCATTCAGCCGGTTGTCGATCCCTTTTAACATGACAGTCCCCCCTTGAACGCGCCCAAACTAGATGCGCTGGCCTGTGGCCTTGTCGAAAAGGTGCGACGCGGCGGCATCGGGCGCAAGGGTGATTGTGGCGCCGGGGGCAAAGCCCACACGGTTGCGGAACACCGCCGTAATCTCACGCCCGGCAAGGCGCACAACGACATGGGTTTCCGACCCCGTGGGTTCGATCACGGCGACGGTGCCGGTCAGACCCGCATCCGCCTGATGCAGGTGTTCCGGACGGATGCCGTAAATCACCTCACGCCCTTCATCGGCGGTGATGCCGGGGGGCAGGGGCAGGCGGGTGCCTGCGATATCGACCATGCCGCCGGAAATGCGCCCATCGAGCAGGTTCATCGACGGGCTGCCGATGAAGGCCGCGACAAAGGCATTGGCGGGGCGGTCGTAAAGCTCCAAAGGTGCGCCGACCTGTTCGATCCGCCCACCCTGCATGACCACGATCTTGTCGGCCATGGTCATCGCCTCGATCTGGTCATGGGTGACATAGACCGTTGTGGTTTTCAGGCGCTGGTGCAGTTCCTTGATCTCGGTCCGCATCTGTACGCGCAGCTTGGCGTCAAGATTGGACAGCGGTTCGTCAAAGAGGAACACCTGCGGGTCGCGCACGATGGCGCGGCCCATGGCGACGCGCTGGCGCTGCCCGCCCGACAGAGCGCGGGGGAAACGCTCAAGATACGGGGTCAGGCCCAGAATCCCCGCCGCATGTTCGACCTTGGCGCGGATCGCCGCCGCATCCATCCCGCGCATTTTCAGCGCAAATCCCATATTCGCGGCCACGGTCTTGTGCGGGTAAAGCGCGTAGTTCTGGAACACCATCGCGATGTCGCGTTCCGAGGGCGGCAGGTTGTTCACCCGCGTGGCCCCGATCATCACATCGCCGCCCGTCACCTCTTCCAGACCGGCGATCATACGCAGCAGGGTGGATTTTCCGCAGCCCGATGGACCAACCAGCACCACGAAGGCCCCGTCTGGAATGTCCAGATCAAGGCCATGGATCACCTGCAAGCCGCCATACGTTTTGCGCAGCGCGCGGATCGTGACTTCGGCCAAAAGCTTGCCCCCCTAGAACCCGAGGATTGTCCCCGGGGAAAATTTCTAACCCAGTCCTAACCGGTCTGTCCACCCGCTGACCATACTAACATGTTAGAATCTTGACAGGGGCCTGTCACCTTGCGAAGCTACCCCACGTGAAGCAGCTTTTTGGTGAAGCAGCCTTTGGGGGAAGCTGCGAAACCGGGGTGTGGGAGACCCCAACGACCATGACCGCCTGCGGACTGGGGGATAACCCAGCCAAGGGTCGGCATCTCTGATGACCGTGAAAACAAAATCAGACCCGAGTCGGGAAATCCGTTCCGGGCAAGTTCCAAAAAGGGAGGAGCTATCTTGAAGGTCGAACTCTACGAAGCCATCACCCGCGCCAAAATGAGCCGCCGCAACATGCTGCGCGGCACTGCGGCGCTGGGTGCGATGGCGATGATGCCCAAGGCCATGGGCTTTGGCGCCGCCGCCGCACAGGATTCCGTCCGCGCGCAAATCCTCGCCATTCCGGGCGTTGGCGCAGGCTCGCCCACGGACGCCGATTGGCAGAAGGTCGGCGAACTCTGCCTCGGGCCGACGAAGGCCAATGTGGCCGAAGGCGAATTCGCCGGGGTCGAGCTGACCTTCTTCGGCATCAACAACAACGGGTTGCACAACATCCTGTTCCGCGGCCTGCTGAAGGGCTGGGAAACCTATACCGGCGCCAAGATCAACTGGATCGACCTTGCACAGGCCGACTATAACCCGCGCCTGCAACAGAACATCGCCACGGGCACCGTGGACTTTGACATTCTGGCGATGGGCGCGCCGCTGGAAGGCGACACCGCCGGTCAAGGCCTCTTGGATGAGATGCCCGATTGGGTCGCCGCCCAGATCGAAATGGACGATTACGTGAACTACCTGAAGGCCCCGGTGGGCACCTGGGGTGGCAAGACCTATCGCATCTCGATCGACGGCGACTGCCACACCTTCGCTTACCGCAAGGACTACTTCGGCGAGGGCGCGATTGGCGGGGCCGAAGT
This sequence comes from Tetmemena sp. SeJ-2015, assembly GCA_027382625.1. Lineage (NCBI taxonomy): Eukaryota > Ciliophora > Spirotrichea > Sporadotrichida > Oxytrichidae > Tetmemena > Tetmemena sp. SeJ-2015. The sequence goes on along the minus strand of JAJKFJ010011832.1, from coordinate 42,445 downwards.
GCCCAAGACCTGGCAGCAGGTCAATGCCGTGTCCAAATCGCTGGCCGGTCAGACCGACCCGCTGACGGGGCAGCCCGCCTTTGGCTATCTGGACCCGCTGAAGGGCTGGGGTGGTTTCGGTTTCTACTTCCTCGAAAACCGCGCCGCCGCCTATGCCAAGCACCCGTCCGACCCGGCATGGCTGTTCGATCCGGACACCATGAAGCCGCGCGTCAACAACCCGGCTTGGGTGCAGGCCATCCAGGACGTCATGGACCTGATCGCCGCGAATGCCTATCCGGCCGACCAGATCAACGCCGACCCCGGCACCACCGGCTTCTCGCAGTTCCTTGCGGGCACCGGCTCGATGCTGATGTGGTGGGGCGACATCGGCTCCAACGCGCGCACCTCTGACACCTCGGTCGTGGGCGATGTGGTGGGCTTCGGGATCAACCCCGGCTCGGACAAGGTCTACAACAGCAAGTCCGGCGCTTGGGAAGAAACCTACAACGAGTCGCCGAACATGGCCTATCTGGGTTGGGGCGTCTATGTCACCAACCGCGTGTCGGGCGACGAGAAGAAGCGCAAGGCCGCATGGTCCGCCGCAGCCCATCTGGGCGGCAAGGACCTGTCGCTGTGGATGTCGGCCTATCCGTCGGGCTTCCAGCCCTATCGCAACAGCCACTTCCAGTACGAAGAATGGATCGCGGCAGGCTACGACAAAGAGTTTGTCGAAGATTACCTCGGATCCAACCTCGACAGCTACAACCACCCCAACGCTGCAATTGAACCCCGTATCCCCGGCATCTTCCAATACTACTCGGTCGCCGAGGATGAATTGGCCAAGGGCTATGCGGGCACCTACAAATCGGCGCAGGAAACCGCCGATGCGATTGCCGCTGCGTGGGAAAAGATCACCGACCAGATCGGCCGCGAAAGCCAGATTGCGCTCTACAAGGCCAGCTTGGGGATGTGATCCCGCTTTGGCGTGGCAGGGGCCTTCCTTGCCACGTCCTGACAACAACCAAGGTGCGCAGTGTCTGCGCACCTTTCTTTTCCCAAATGGGGCAATCCGGTGAGTGGCGCAGGCGATCTTTTACATGTTGTCACCAATGACAGCATCTCGGCCCAGAGAAAGGGCTTTGGCCGCGCGATCATCTGGGGGTCAGGGCTTCTGATGCTGGTGGTTGCGGCGGCGCAGCTGCTGCAGGTGACAGGCAGCGCCTCCTTCGGGTTCGAGAATTGGCGTCCCACGCTTTATACCTATGTGCTGTGGACGATCTGCCTGTGCTGGGGGCAGGTGTTGATGCATGGCGAACATGGCAAGCGCACGCTGTTCGTGCTGCCTGCGGCGATGTTCGTGATTTCCTTGACCGTGTTTCCCTTGCTCTTCGGGCTGGTCATCGCTTTCTCCGACTGGAACCTGTCCAGCACGGCGGGGCGGCAGTTCAACGGGTTGGAAAACGTCCGGCAGATGTGGGCCGATCCGTTCTACTGGAACGCCATGTTGAACATGGTCTGGTACACGCTGGCGATCCTGATCGAATATGCCATCGCCTTTGGCCTTGCCCTTGCGCTGAATGCCGAAATTCGGGCGCGCAAGTTTTTCCGTGTGGCTTTCCTCTTGCCGCTGATGCTGTCGCCGGTGGCGGTCAGCTGGATGATCGGCAAGTCGATGCTTGAGGCGCGCTTTGGCCCCATCGCGCGGCTGGCCCGTCTGCTGGGATGGGAGGATCCGTCCTTCTTTGGCAACCCCTGGGTGGCCAAGATCACCATCATGCTGATGGACGCCTGGACCTTTATCCCCTTCATGATGATCATGATCCTTGCGGGCTTACAGGCCATCCCCAAGGAATTGAACGAGGCCGCCAAGGTCGATGGCGCCAACGGCTGGCGCGCGTTTTGGGAGGTGACCTTCCCGATGATGCTGCCGGTGTCGATCACCGCCATCCTGATCCGCATCATCTTTAAACTGAAACTGGCCGATATCGTAATTGCCGTCACCTCGGGCGGGCCGGGCGGGGCGACGGATACCGTCACCTCCTTTATCTTCCGCGAATACCGGGATCGGTCCAACGTCGGCTATGGCACGCTGCTGGCGATGGTTTACCTCGTGATCATCATCATCGCCATGACCCTACTGATGAAGCTGGCAGACCGCATTGCAAGGCCCAGAACATGACCGACGCGCAGATTTTCCATGACAGCCCGGCGGATCGGGCATTCCGGGCCAAGCGGTTCTCCGGGCGGCTGGCGGTCTATTCCCTGCTGGCGCTCTGGGCCGTGATCTGCCTCTTTCCGATCTACTGGACGCTGACCACCAGCTTCAAGATGGCCCCCGATGTGATGAAGGGGAACATGATCCCTTGGGTGGATTTCACGCCGAAATGGTTGGGCTGGAAATCGCTGGGCCTGTCGCCTGACACGCTGGGCGATGACAGCACCGTGCGGGCAGAGTTTCTGAAACGCTTCACCAACTCTGCCGTGGTGTCGGTGGTGTCCTCGGTGTTGGCGGTGGTGCTGGGGTCTTTGGCGGCCTATGGCCTGAGCCGGTTCAACTATAAATTCCTGTGGATGAAGAACAGCGACATCTCGTTCTTCTTCCTGTCGCAACTGATCTTGCCGCCCGTGGTTTTGGCCCTGCCGATGCTGGTGCTGTACAAGGAGTTGGCGCTTCTGGACACGCGGATCGGGTTGATCCTGCTGTATACGCTGTCCGTGCTGCCCATCGTGGTCTGGATCATGCGGGACCAATTCTCGTCCATCCCGACCGAGTTGGAAGAGGCCGCCCTTGTCGATGGCCTGTCGATCTGGGGGGCCTTCATCACGATCATCCTGCCCATCGCCTTGCCGGGGATGGTGGCGGCGTTCATCCTGTCCTTGGTGCTGACGTGGAATGAGTATTTCTTTGCCGCCCTGCTGACCTCCACCCACGCCAACACCCTGCCCGTGATGGTGGCCAGCCAGACGGGCAGTCAGGGGATTTCGTGGTGGTCGATGGCCGCACTGGCCTGGGCCGCGATCCTGCCCTTGATCATCATCGGCATCGTGCTGGAACGCTACATCATCAAGGGCATGGCGGCGGGGGCGGTTAAGTAATGCTCAAAGGCATCGACCAACGCCTGAGCGCCGAGATTGTGCATGTCCTGATGCTGATGGGGCATGGCGATGATCTGGTGATCTGCGATGTGAACCATCCGGCGGCAACCATCGCCGCCGAGACGACCTATGGTCGGCTTATCGACATGGCGGGCTGTGACATTCCCACCGGCGCGGCGGCGATCCTGTCCTTGATGCCGTTGGATACCTTTGTCCCCGCGCCCGTGTCGCGGATGCAGGTGGTGGGCGATCCCGATGGCGTGGTGCCGATCTTCGCGCGGATGCAGGCCGTGGTGGACCGTGCCGAAGGGCGGCCCGTGACCATTCAGCCGCTTGAGCGGTTTGCGTTCTACGCCGCCGCCAAGAACGCCTTCGCCATCATCCGTACAGCGGATTCCGGCCCCTATGGCTGCTTTATCCTGAAAAAGGGCGTGGTGGATTTGCCTGAGTTGTAACCCTGGCGTCAGTCGATCCCCAAACGATGCCGCAAATGGGTCAGAGCGATATGCACACCGGCTTCCCCCAACTCTGCCGAGGCATCGCCAGCATCTTCTGTGTACCAATGCCCGCCATCGTTCAGGCGGGCGATATCCACCGTTTCGGGCGCAAGGGCCTGCATCAGCGAGGTCTCGCCCTTTCCGGCATGATCGAACGGGAAGGCTGCGCCCTTGGGGAACAGGGGATGGATGCGGATCCAGTTGAAGGGATCGGCGGCGCGGGCCTGATCGGCGTAATAGTCTTGCATCCCCCGGTCGCCCCACCATCCGGGGCCGCGTGTCGCCTCAAGAAACCGCATGATCGAGTTGCGCCCGGCCAGCCGAAAGGTCAGATCGGTGGGCATGCCCTGATCAAAGCCTTCGGTCTGGTGGTGGATCACCCCGTGGATGTTGCGAAAGCCCGCGTTCAGCAGGGCGGCGAACAACCCCTCGGCCATCGGCAACAGGGCGCTTGCATCAATGTGCAGCGTGCCCAAGCCATCCACCGGCCCCGCCACGGCGTGAGAGGCCGCGCCATAGGCAAAGGGGGGCAGGGTGATGATCGCATCGCCCAACCGGTCCAGCACCTCTGTCACCGCCAAAAGGTCCACCCCGGCGGGCAGGTGTTGGCCGTGATATTCCATCACGCCGATGGGCAGCACGATGGGGGTATTCGCCGCGATCGCGGCCTGCAACTGGTGCGGACGCAGGCGGGCGAAGTCGGTCATGGCAAGTCCCGCATGATGTCCTTGGTCTGCGCATAAAGCCGCTTCCAGAGTGGGTATTGCACGGCATAGGCGGGCACGGAGTCGGGCGTGATCGTGCTGGCGTTAGGGTTCCAGTGGGCGATGTCATCCGGTTTCGCCGCTCCGATGGCCGTGGCGGCGAGGAAAGCATTGCCGTAGCTCGCCCCGACCGTCTTGGCGCAAATCTGTTGCGCCACTCCGGCAAAGTCCGATGTCGCTTGCAGCCAAAGCGCGTTCTTGGTTCCGCCCCCCACCGCCATCACCTGCGCAGGGCTTGCCCCGGCCACAGCATAGGTTTCCAGCACATGCGCCGTGCCTGCGGCGATGCCTTCGACCACGGCGCGGAACATGTCGGCGCGTTCATGGGTCAGGTTCAGGCCAAAGAACGCGCCGCGCGCATGGGGGTCATGGATCGGTGTCCGCTCGCCCGAGAAATAGGGCAGGCAGAGCAATCCCTTGGCCCCCTTTGGGCTTTCCGCAGCCTCTGCCACCAGCGCCGCGAAATCGGCATCCCGCGCCAGCGTATCGCGGAACCACGTCGTCAGCGTGCCCGATGTGGCCAGCCCCGCCATCGAGGCATGGGTGCCCGGAAACAGCCATGGCGCATACCACAGGCGGGCATCGCGCACGGGTTTATCCGTGACCTGAATGATGAAGATGGTCGATCCGTACATCATCATCATCTGACCGGGATGCTGGACGCCGACCGACACCGCCTCTGCCGCCGCATCAATGGTGCCGCAGGTGACGGGGGTGCCGATGGCAAGGCCGGTTTCCGCCGCCGCTTGGGCCGTGACATGCCCGGCAACCTCGGTCGACCACATCAGACGGGGGAGTTTGTCCAAGGGCAGGATGTCGGGGGCCAGATCGGCGGTCCAATCTTGGGTTTCGACATCATAAAGCGGGCTGAAATTCGCCGCCGTGTAATGGTCGATCACATATTCGCCCGTCAGCTTCCACGTCAGATAACTGGTTGAGGTCAGCACTTTCGCGGTGCGGGCGTAAAGATCGGGATGCGTTTCCTTCAGCCACAGGATTTTCGGCCCCACTTGTTGTGAGGTCAGCGCATTGCCGCAGCGGGTCAGGATCACATCCTCACCGATCCGGGCATTCAAGGCGGCGATCTGATCCGTGGCGCGGGTGTCCACGCCATAAAGCACGCCATTCATCAAGGGTGCGCCGTCCGCATCCACCGGCAGCATGCAAGGACCAATGGCCGAGGCCGCGACCGCCTTGATCTGCGCGGGGTCCAGCCCGGATTGCGTCAACAAGGCGCGGCAGAGAGTGACGAAATCGCCCCACCAATCTTCCTCTGCGCGATGTTCGGCCCAGCCTGCGCGGGGCACGATCATCTTATGCGGGCGGTTGGCGCTGCACACGATCTGACCCGCGCCATCGACGATCACGCCTTTGGATTCGAAGGTGCCGATGTCGATGCCAAGCGTATGGGTCATGTCAGCGCGTCAGTTTGATGGTGGGATCAATGGCGGACAGGGCGGCGTCGATCAGGGTCACCATGCCCTCAAGGTCGGCAGGATCGACGACTTCCAGCGCGGAATGGGAATAGCGCATGGGAAAGCCGACATCGAGACAGGCCACCCCTTCGGGCCCCATGAACTGGATATAGCTCAGGTCCGTCAATGCGCCGGTGTGGGCAGAGCGTTGCAGGGGCAATCCGGCGGTATCAGCCGCGTTTTCAAAGAGCGTGACCAGTGCCGGATGCGGGATCACGCCATTCAGCGTGCCGCGCCCGTGGAAGGAGTAAAGCGATATCCCCGGCCCACCGCCCATGGTCACCTCGCCGCGATAGGTCATGTCGGGGGTGTCGCAGGCCAAGAGCAGGTCAATCTGCAAGGCGATGGCCGGGGCAAGGGCGGTCGCCGCAGGCAGGACGCCGCGCAGGTTATACTCCTCTTGCACCGCCCAGACGAAATGCAGCGTGGGGCCGGGCTTGCCAACCCGCGCCTCGGCCAGTTTCAAGAGCGCCGCACAGCCCGCGCGATCATCGACCGATGTTCCGGCAATGCGTCCATTGGCCAGCGTCAGCGCGCGGGGCAGATAGGTGACTGGGGTACCAATGCGCACGCCCGCAGCCTCAGCCTCAGCCTTGCTGGTGAAACCGGCATCGACGTAAAGATCGGCATAGGGCAGGACTTTGTACTTTTCCTCAGGCGTTGTCGCGTGGTGGCTTTTGTTGGCGATCAGCGCGGGCAGGTCGCCTTTGCCCGTGCACAGCACCACCGCCTGCGCGGGCAGGGCGCGTTCTGGCACACCGCCCAGCCGTTCCAGCCGGATCAGGCCATTTGCTTCGACCTTGCGGACGATGAAGCCCAGCTGGTCCATATGGGTGAAGATCATCACCGACGGCAGGGCCGGATCACCGGGCAGGGTGCAGGACAGATTGCCCAGACGGTCGGATGTATGCGGCAAACCAAGCCGATCCAGATGCGCCGCAATCGCCGCCGACACCCGGGTTTCGTATCCCGACAGGCCGGGGATCAACATCAACTCGACCGTCAGATCGGCGACAGAGGGCAGGGTCATTTCCCACCCCGTGCCGCGCGCACGCGGGCCATGAAATCGGCGGCGCGATCCGGGTCCACGGCGGCCCAAGTGTCGCCCTTGTACTTCAGCGCCGATCCCACGATCACGCCATCCGCCACCGCCAGCACATCGGCGACCGTGTCGTGTTTGACCCCGGTATTGGCCAGCACGGGCGTCTTGGGCAAAGCGCGCTTCACGCTTTCCAGATCGCGCATCTCTGCCGCCTCGCCTGTGATCGCGCCGGACACCAGCACCGCATCGGGGATCGAGGAAAACACCGCCGACCGTGCCCGGTCCGACAGGGAGCGACGGTCAAGGCTGTCGGCAAATTCGGCCGAGACATTATACAGCCGCGCCACATCGCCCGCGCCAACGCGATGGGCATAGCGCACGGCAGCCCCGGCATCGGGCGCCCAGATCCCCATGTCCGAGGCATAGGTTCCGGTGAAAATCTCCCGCACGAACTGCGCGCCGGTGGCTGCGGCGACAGCAAAGCAGGCCGCTGGGTCCCATAGCACGTTGACGCCGAAGGGAACGGTGATCTCATCCCGCAAACGGCCAATCACATAGGCCATGGTGGTCGAGGTGGCGGTATCCACCTTCAGCTCATAGGGCCGGTCGTTTTCATTGCCGAACATCACCGCGTCAAAGCCTGCCGCTTGCAAGGCCTGCAAATCGGCGCGGGCATCGGCGATGATCCCCTCGATCCCGCGCTTGGCATCATGCAGCGGCGTGCCGGGGGATGCCCCCAGATGCACCATGGCGATGACGGGCTTGTTCGCCCCGAAAACGTTGTGAAAGCGCGACATGAGTTCCTCCCTGATGGCTCAGGCTAGCGCGAAACATATTGGACGGGAAGCGGGATCATACTAGCATGTCAGCAACGCAAGGGGGGACGCATGCTGCCAGCAAGACACTGGGACCGCTTGGGCAATGGCGGTCTGACCTTTACCGAATTGGGGTTTGGCTCTGCGCCCTTGGGTAATCTCTATCGCGCGATTTCAGACGATGACGCGCAGGCGGTGCTAGAGGCCGCATGGGCCGGGGGCGTGCGCCATTACGATACGGCGCCGCTTTATGGGTATGGTCTGGCCGAGACGCGGTTGAACCGTTTTCTGCGGGGCAAGCCGCGCGGGGACTATGTGCTGACCAGTAAGGTTGGCCGCCTCTTGCGCGTGGCGGATGAGGCAACGCGCGAGGGGGCGGGCAAGTGGTTCGACATCCCGTCCCGCATCGGGGTCTATGACTATGGCTATGACGGCACGATGCGGTCGCTGGAATTCTCGCTGGAGCGGCTGGGGGTGTCCCGGATTGATATCCTTTACGCCCATGATCTGGACGTGTTCACCCATGGCTCACAGGCTGCGATGCAGGCGCGGATGGATGAGTTCATGGCGGGCGGCTATCGCGCGCTTCTGGAATTGCGCGATCAAGGTGTGATCCAGGCCTTTGGCGCGGGAGTCAACGAATGGCAGCCCTGCCAGTGGCTGCTGGAGCGGGGGGATTTCGATCTGTTCCTGCTGGCCGGGCGCTATACGCTGCTGGAGCAAACCCCGCTGGACAGTTTCTTTCCTATGGCCACAGCGCGGGGCGTGGGGATCGTGGTCGGCGGGCCGTATAATTCCGGCATTCTGGCGACGGGGCCGAGGCCGGGGGCGTGGCACAATTATGAACCGGCCTCAGCCGAAGTGCTGGCCCGCGTGGTGCAGATTGAGGCGACCTGTGCCAAGCACGGGGTGCGTCTGGTCGATGCGGCGTTCCAATTCGCGCTGCGCCATCCGGCGGTGGTGTCGGTCATTCCCGGCGGGCAGGGTGTGGCGGAAATCACCGCCAATATAGCGGCGGCGCAGGCGGTGATCCCGCAGGCGCTGTGGCATGACTTGAAAGCGCAGGGCTTCCTGCGGGCCGACTGTCCCGTCTGATCACGCGCCGTAAAGGGCCGCCAAGACGATGCGCGTGGCGGCGGCGGCGTCTTGGGCAGCTTGCGCGCGGGCCAGATCGGCATTGCCTGCCAGCCCCTTGGCGATGGCGCGCAGGCGGTCGGTGACGGCGATATTCGCCCGCGCCTCACCCACCGGATCGGTGCCGCCGTGATCGGGGAAGGTGTCGAAGTAGATCACCCCGTCATATCCCGCGCGATCTAGCGCCACGAACAACTCCACCGTCTGCACCGGATGGACGGAGCCTGCGATTAGCCCGTCATCCCGCTTGCCGTAACCGTCGTTCAGGTGAACGCCCAGAATGCGGCTGGACCGCGTGGCCAGCATCGCGGCACGGGCGGGCATCTCACCCGCAAACAGCATGTGGCAGAAATCGAGGGTGACGCCGGTATTCTTGCGCCCCACCTCGGCCAGCGCCAGCAGGGTGGTGGTCATGTCGGGCATCACCACATGGGCGCGGGGCTCATTGGGTTTGTATTCGATGGCGATGTCGATGGCGGGGTTGTGGTCGGCCACCTCGGCAATCGCGGCGATGCTGTCGTCCCATTGGCGCGCGTAATCGGCCTGAAAACTGTAATCAAAGCCGTCCTGCCCCATCCACAGCGTCATCAGCCGGCCGCCCATGTCGGCCAAGGCATCAAGACCCCGCTTGGTCATGTCAATCGCCGCGCGGCGCACCCTTGGGTCGGGGTTGGAAAAGGCCCCCAGCCGAAAACCGGGATCGGTGTAATAGCGCATCGCGAGGCCGTTGAGCGCCATGCCGTGGTCGGCCAACAGCCGCGACAACTCTGCCGGGCTGTGGTGATCGAAATGATCGGGAAAATTCAGATCGGCGGCATCCAAGCCCCCCACCCGACCCGCAGCCGCGATCATCTGCGCCACGGTATTCCCCTTTTGCTTGAACGCATTCAGGCGGGTGGCATAGCGGGGGCGGTTGGGCAGGGTCATGATTGTCCTTGGACGGAGAAAAGGTCTGGACGCTCACGCTCCAGCGGTTGGAGATATGTCAGCAACTGGCGCAGGTGATGCTGCACGGCATGGCGGGCGGCGACGGGATCGCGCGCCTCGAGTGCGGCAAGGATGGTGCGGTGTTCGGCCAAGGTGGTGGCCAAGCGACCCTGCACCGGCAGGATCAACTGCCGCGCCCGATGCACGTTCAGCCATGCGGTCTGTGACACCTGCGGCAGGCGGGGAAATCCGGTGAAGGACAGGATCATCTCATGCATCTGCCCGTCGACATCCATGAAGCCCTGCTGATCGCCATCGGCCAACAACGCCTCTTGGACCATCAGGTTGCGCCGCAATTCGCGCAGTTGGTCATCGGTGATCTGGACGGCCACCAGCTCGGCCGCGGCCACTTCGATTGCTTCGCGGATGAAGGCGCCTTCGCGGATGTCGGTCATCGACAGGCGTGCGACAAAGGTGCCGGCCTGCGGGACCACATCCACCAACCCGTCCGAGGCAAGCCGCGCCACGGCATCGGCCACAGGGCTGCGCGACACGCCCAGACGTTCGCAAATCTCGGGCTTGCGGATGACTTCGCCGGGACGATAGCTCAGCGTCAGGATGGCCAGACGCAGGGATTGATAGACCTTCTGGCCCAATGACCCCTGAAACTGGTCCAACGGCAAAAGCCGCGCCGCGCCATGCATTTCTGGTGATTGGGTCATTTGGGCGTGTGGCATGCTAACATGTTAGCCGCGACAGGCCGCCTGTCAAGAATGCTGCGGATCAACGGGGAATTTCCGGGACGGGCATCAGGTCGGGGCATGGCCATGCGCTTTTTGCGTGCGTGCTGCTGCTCATAGCCGAATACGGGCGCGAGGCAACCGGAACGTCCCAAACGGCTTTGGACGATTGCCAGTCCACGGTCGCACTGGCCTGCGACAGATGCGCGCCGATGAAGTTCCATCGAGGCGTAAAATCGGGCTTTTAGCTTCACAACTTTTCTTGTTAACGTAAAGTTAAGGGAGAATCGAATGCTCGGAACACGCTTTGCCACGCGGATCAACTCGTTTGCATCGGGGGCTGCGGTCTATTGGCCGGACCTGACCGGCAAGCCCAGCCTTGCGCAAATGGTGCGCCGTGCGGCCTTGGTCGATGGGTTGTCGGAACTTGATCTGAACTATCCCGACCATGTCGGCGATGACCCACTGATCGTGGGCGCCATGGTGCGCGATTGCGGCTTGCAGGTGTCCGGGCTTGCGATGCGCTACTACACCAACCCGGCCTACAAGCGCGGTGCTTTCACCAACCCGGACCCCGCCGTGCGGCGTGAGGCGATTGATCTGACCAAGCGCGGCATCGATGCGGCCCGTGCCATGGGCGCGCCGATGATGACGCTGTGGCTGGGGCAGGATGGCTGGGATTATGCCTTTCAAGTGGATTACCCCGCCTTGTGGGAGGCCGAGGTGTCCGCGATTGCCGAAGTGGCGGCGCATGATCCGGGCTGCCTGATATCGCTTGAATATAAGCCAAATGAACCAAGGTCTTATTCCGTCCTGCCTGATGCCGCGACGACGCTTTTGGCGATTGATCAGGCGGGGCAGCCGAACCTTGGCGTGACCATCGACTTTGCCCATGCGCTTTATGCCGATGAACAGCCCGCCTTTGCCGCGGCGCTGGTCCAGCGCCGGTCGCGGCTCTTGGGGCTGCACCTGAATGATGGTTATGCCAAGCGCGATGACGGTCTGATGGTCGGCGCGGTGCATGAACAGGCGACGTTGGAGTTGCTGGCACAAGTGAAGCGCGGCGGCTTTGACGGGGCGATCTATTTCGACACGTTCCCCGATGCCTCGGGTCTCGATCCGGTGGCGGAATGCGCGGCCAATATCCGCACGGTGCGGCGGATGCTGGAGGCCGTGGACCGGATGGCGGGCGATAACCGCCTTGCCCATGCGCAAAGCCGGCAAGACCCGGTTGAGGCACAAGAGATCGCCCGCGTCGCCTTGGCCAAGGCCACAGCGGCGGGTTGATGACTTTACGATCATATTAATAATCTGTGTTGAAAAGGGAGGAACCAATGAAACACATCCTGAAGGGCGCGCTGGCCGTCAGCGCCGTCGCACTGTCGCTGTCCATGGCGCAGGCCCAAGATCTGGCCCCGCTGAATTCCGACAGCGAACCGGATCGCATGGACTGGTCCGAGCTTGAGTCCAAGTTCGGCCCGCTGCCCGCCCCTGCCGCTGGCACCAAAGTTGGCGGCGTGTCGAAGACGCTGACGAATGAATACTGGCGCAGCCTTGGCGAGGGGTATCAGAACGTCGCCACCAAACTGGGAATCGAATTCGTCTATCAGGCCGCCCAGAACGAGGGTGACCAGTTGGGCCAGTTGTCCATCGCAGAAAACCTGATCAGCCAAGGGTTCAACGCCCTGCTGTTCTCGCCCCAGTCGGACGCCAACCTTGTTCCGGCGGTCGAGGCGGCTAAGGCGGCGGGAATTCCTGTGCTGAACGTTAATGACGCGGTGGTCCCGTCGGCCGAGCACTATGTCGGCAACGTGCAAAAGGGCAATGGCGTGAACGTTGCCAATTGGTTCATCACCAATCGCCCCGATGGCGGCAAAGTGGCCGTGATCGAAGGCCAGCCCGGCGTTTACGCCGCCGCCCAACGCACGGCAGGCTTCACCGAGACCATCAACGCCTCGGGCAAGTTCGAAGTCGTGGCCTCTGTCCCCGCGAACTGGAGCCGGGAAGAAGCCTTCAACGCCGCAGCGACCATCCTGCAACAATACCCCGATCTGATCGGTTTCTATGCCAACAACGACGGCATGGCGCTGGGCGTGGTCGAGGCGGTCAAGGCCGCAGGCAAGGCCGATACCGTGGCCGTGTTCGGCACCGATGGCGTGTCCGATGCCTATGCCGCGATCCGGGCGGGCGATCTGACCGGAACGGTGGACAGCTTCCCCGTGCTGACCGGTGAAATCGCGATGGAGGTCAGCCTGCGCCTGATGGCGGGTCAACCGCTGCCGCGCGTGGTCGCAACTCCGCAGGCGCTGATCACCAAGGACAATGTCGAAACCTATGCCACGACCGACATGGCGGCGCTGCGCGCAGCCCTGTTGGCCCAGTAAGGCAGGGATGCGGCCCGCCTCCTCCCGTGGGCGGGCCGCAATTTTTCAAAGGATGGCAGGCATGGACCCCCGGCTGGTCTTGACTGGTGTAAGCAAGAGTTTCGGTGCCCTGACTGTGTTGCACGATGTCGCCCTGACGGTGATGCCCGGACAGGTGCATGGGCTGCTTGGGGAAAACGGCGCGGGGAAATCCACGCTTTTGAACATCCTGTCGGGTGTTCTGCCGCGCAGCAGCGGCGAGATTCTGATCGACGGCACCCCGGTGCAGATTGCCAGCCCCCGCGATGCAGCGGCGGCAGGGATCGCGATGATCCATCAGGAATTGCAGCAGGTGCCGGAACTGACCGTGGCGCAGAACATCTTCCTCGGCGCGTCGCTGCGCCGGATGGGCGGCGTGCTGGTGGACCGCGCCGGGCAGGAAGCTGCGGCGCGGCGCATCCTCGCCCCGCTGGACGCATCGATTGACGTCACGGCCCCGGTCCGGTCCCTGCGGGTGGCCCAACGCCAGATCGTGGAAATCGCCAAGGCCCTGCGCGCCAATGCCCGCATCATCGCGATGGATGAGCCGACGTCGTCCCTGACCCCTGCCGAGTTTGACCGTCTTGTCACGGTGATCGAAACCCTGACCGCGCAGGGCGTGTCGGTGATCTATGTCAGCCACAAGATGGATGAGGTGTTCCGTCTGTGCCAAGCCGCCACGATCCTGCGCGATGGGCGGTTGGTGGGGCAGGTGGCCTTGCCCGAAACCCCGGTCCGACAAGTGATCCAGCTGATGGTCGGGCGAGAGTTGGTGCATGCCAAGCACAACAGCTTTGCCACGGATCGCGTGGTGGTGCAGGTCGATGGGCTGTCGCGCGGGCGTGCGGTCAAGGATGCCAGCTTTACCCTTCACGCCGGAGAGGTGCTCGGCATCGCGGGCCTTGTCGGCAGTGGCCGGACCGAGCTTTTGCGCCTGATCGCCGGGGTGGACCGGGCGGATGCCGGGACCGTGCGGGTGAATGGGGTGGCGGTTGCGGGCACAAATCCCCGCGCGCGGATCAAGGCGGGGTTCGGTCTGGTGCCGGAAGAGCGCAAGCGCGATGGCATCGTGCGCCACCGTCCTGTCACGGCCAATGTCGCGCTGCCTGCGATGAGGGCGTTTTCGCGGGCGGGGCTGATCCGCAAGGCGTTTCTCAAGACCCGGACCGAAGAGTTGATGCGACAGGTCAATCTGCGCCCCTTGGCGGTCACCCGCCCCATCGGCAGCTTTTCGGGCGGCAACCAGCAAAAGGCCATCATCGGCCGCTGGTTGGCCGCAGGCACCCAGATTTTCCTGTTCGATGAACCCACGCGCGGCATCGATGTCGGTGCCAAGGCCGAGATTTACGACCTGATCGAACGCCTCGCCGCCGAGGGGCGGGCAGTGATCGTCGTCTCGTCGGAATTGACCGAGGTGATCCGCGTGTCAGACCGCGTGCTCGTCATGCAAGAGGGCCGGATCAGCGCCACGCTGGGCCCAGCCGAGATTTCAGAAGCGGCCATCGCCAGTGCCGCCATCCCCAACCGCCAGACCGGAACCGTCGCATGAACGCTTTGCTTGCCAATATCCGCTTTCGGGACGCGGGCACCCTATTGGGGCTGGTGCTGATCTCGGTCGTGTTTGCGCTGCAATCGGATACCTTTCTGACCACGCCCAATCTGGTCAACATCCTGCAACAATCGGCGATCAATGCTTGCATCGCGCTTGGCATGACGCTGGTCATCATCTCTGGCGGGATCGATCTGTCGGTGGGGCCGGTGGCGGCGCTGTCGGCGGTTCTTGGCGCTGCGATGCTGGTGGCGGGGGTGCCGCTGCCCGTGGCCATCCTTGGGGCGCTGGCGGTGGGTGTGACCTGCGGCGCGGTCAATGGCGCGCTGATCACATGGGGCGGGTTGCAGCCCTTTATCGTCACGCTGGGGGGCTTGTCGCTGTATCGGGCGCTGGCGCTGATCTTTACCGGGGGCACGCCGATCTTTGGCCTGCCGGATGCGTTTCGCGCCCTGACCAATGGCACGCTGATGGGGATTCCCAATCCGGTGATTGTGGTGGGGGTCTTGGCCATCGCGGCTTGGGTCATCCTGAACAAGACACCGCTGGGCGAATATTTCATGGCTGTGGGTGGCAACCCGGAAGCCGCACGCATCGCCGGGGTTCCCGTCACGCTGACCAAAATGGCGGCCTACATGATCTCGGGCCTGATGGCGGCGGTGGCGGCCTTGATCCTGATCGGACGATTGGGTGCGGCGGAACCCACGCTGGGCACCCTGTGGGAGTTGGACGCGATTGCCGCCGCCGCGATCGGCGGGGCCAGCCTGATGGGCGGGCGCGGGTCCATCCCCGGCACGCTGATCGGCTGCATCATCCTTGGCACGCTGCGCAACGGTCTTACGCTGATGAACGTGCAGGCCTTCTACCAGTTGCTTGCGACCGGAATCATCATCATTGTCGCCATGTTGATTGACAAGGTTGCCAGCGGCAAAGAGGGGTGAGGCATGGGTGATCCACGCGCGGTCGGGGCACAGATCCGCATGAAACTGCCGGGGCTGACACCGCTTGAGGCGAAGGTGGCCGCCGACATTCTGGCGCGCAAGGATATCGATGAATCCATGCCGCTGCGCGATGTCGCCACCGGGTCCGGCGTGTCCGAGGCGATGGTGGTCAAGGTCGCCAAGAAACTGGGCTTTGCGGGCTTTCGCGAATTTCGGCAGGGGCTGGTCGATTATTACCGCTCTGACACCGCCGCGCTGCATGCCGAGATTGCCGAGGACGATACCTCGGGCGAGATTGTGCAGAAAGTCTTCCGCACCGCCATGCAGGCGCTGGAGGAAACCTTTGCCATTCTGGACCTTGAGGCCTTTGATCGCGCCGCAGGCTATCTGCACCGCGCCCGCCAGCGGGATTTCTACGGGCTTGGTGGGTCGGCGCAGATCGCCCGCGATGTCAGCCACAAATTCCTGCGCGTGGGCATCCGCGCCTCGGTCTTTGATGACGCGCATATGATGATGATGTCGGCGGCGCTGCTGGGGCCGGATGACGTGGCGGTGGCCTTTTCGCATTCGGGCAGCACGGCGGCGGTGATCGATGCGGTGGAACTGGCGCGCAAGAACGGCGCGCGCACCATCGCGGTCACCAATTATCCCGACAGTCCAGTGGCGCAGTTGGTGGATGTGGTGCTCTGTTCCACCGCGCAGAACAACCCGCTGCTGGGTGAAAACGCCACGGCACGCATTGCCCAGTTGAACCTGCTGGATGCGCTTTTCGTCGCCGTGGCGCAACGCGACCGCAAGACGGCCGATCTCAATCTGGCGCGCACCATGCGCGCCGTGCAATCCAAACGCCGAAGCTGAGGCCCCAGATGACCGCCCCCACCGTCCTGACCGTTGGCAGCCTGCATTACGACATCATGGTGCAGGCCGACCATTTGCCGCGCAAGGATGAGACCGCCGTCGGCTCGCGCTGGTTTCCCAAATTCGGCGGCAAGGGCGGCAATCAGGCTGTCGCCGTGGCCAAGGCCGGTGTGGCCAGCCGGATGTTCGGCGCGGTCGGCGCGGATGACTTTGGCCGCTTCCTGCGCGCGGCCCTGCAGGCGGGCGAGGTGGAGGACGGTTTTGTCGCCACCTTGGAGGGTGTTGGCTCGGGCATGAGTGTGGCCCTTCTGGATGCCGCAGGCGATTATGCTGCGACCATCGTGTCGGGCGCGAATTTGCAGATTGATCCCGTCGGGTTGACCGATGACGCGGTGTGGCGCGGTGTCGGCCTGCTGATCCTGCAAAATGAGGTTCCCGAGGCGCTGAACATCGCCGCCGCCGCCGCCGCCCGCAGGCGCGGGGTGCGCACCCTGCTGAACGCCGCCCCCGCCCGTGCCCTGTCGCCCGACCTGGTGGCGCTGGTGGATATTCTGGTGGTCAACGCGGTCGAGGCCGAGATGATGGGTGCCGACCCGGTCTGCTGCCTGCACAGTGCGGCGGATGCGGCGAAAGGACTTGCCGCGCGGTTTGAGGCGGTGATCGTCACGGCGGGCAGCAAAGGTCTGGCCGCCGTCGGGCCAGATGATGTGGCCTTTACCATCCCAGCCGAAAAGGTGCAGGCGGTGTCCAGCCATGGGGCGGGGGATGCCTTTATCGGGGCGCTCTGCGCTGCGCTTGTGCAGGGGGCCGGATTGCCGGATGCCGCCAAGGCGGCCTCGCATGCCGCCGCCTTGCATGTCAGCGGACAGACCGCCTGACCCTTGCCAAGGGGGCGCGACTTGGGGACAGTCGGTCCCATGGCCTTCACCCTGCGTCAGTTGCAATTCTTCGTCGCCGCCGCCGAGGCGGGCAGTGTCACCGGGGCCGCCCGGGCGCTGTCGATTTCGCAATCCTCGGTCACCGAGGCGATCCGCGCGCTGGAGGATGATCTGGGCGTCACCGTCTTTGAACGGCAGGCCAAAGGGTTGGTGATCACCCATCGCGGATCGGTGTTCCTGCGCCATGCCCGCACCATCCTTGCCGAGGTGGCGGCGGCACGCACGGCCTTTCGTGACGATCCCGAACAGGTGCGCGGGCGGCTGTCACTGGGCGTGACCTCGTTGGTGGCGGGCTATGTGCTGTCGGACATCCTGCAACGCTTTCGCCGCGCCTTCCCGCTGATCGAATTGAACGTGATCGAGGATTCGGGCGAATATCTGCAACATCTGCTGATCGGCGGGGAATTGGATGTGGCGGTGCTGCTGACATCCTCGGTCCGGGACCGCATGGCGCTGCATGTGGAAACGCTACTGGTGTCGCCCTATCGGCTGTGGCTGCCGCTGGGCCATCCGCTGGCTTTGCAGGAATCCATCGGATTGGAGGATCTGGCAGGCACCCCGATGATCCAGTTGATGGTGGATGAGATCGAGGAATCGATGCGCCGCCTGACGGCCGCCTTGCCCGTCAAACCCGAAATCGCCTTTCGCACCCGAAGCGTCGAGGCGGTCCGTTCCTTGGTGGCGACCGGGGCGGGGTTGGCGGTGCTGCCGGGGTTGGTCTATCGGCCGTGGTCACTGGAAGGCGACCGGATTGAGATCCGCGATGTGTCGGGCGATTTGCCCTCGGTCCAGGTGGGGCTGGCATGGCGGCGCGGGGCACCCCTGTCCGGGCCTGCGCTGAATTTTGTCCGCTCGGCCCAGACGGGTCTGGCGGAGCGGTGATCTTTTTGCCGCGCGCAAGGGCGCGCGACGCGGCAAGCCTTGTCTGCGGCAAAGCCGCAGCCAAGGCGCGATGGGGGGCCAGCCCCCCAAACCCCCCGGGATATTTGTGGGACAGAAAATGGGGGCGGGCGGGCCATCGGAAAAACCGATACGACCCTTCCTGATTTTGTGTTTGCGAAAGCGTCACGCTGCCCGCAGCATCCTTGGCAGACCGGAAAACCGGCGGCGCCCAAGGCGGCGCATTCATCATCAGGGAGTTTGAACATGACCCGACGCATTGCCCGCGCCGCGCGCCTTTCACTTGCCGCTGCCGCCAGCCTGACCACCGCGCTGTCCCCCGCGCTTGCCCAGATGACCGCTGTGGGTCCGGGCGAAGGCGAGTTGTCCATCGTCGCATGGGCTGGCTATGTCGAGCGGGGTGAGACCGATCCGAATTTCGACTGGGTCACCAAGTTCGAGGCGGCCTCGGGCTGCAAGGTGACGGTTAAGACGGCCAATACCTCGGACGAGATGGTGGCCTTGATGAACGAGGGCGGGTTTGACCTTGTCACCGCCTCGGGCGATGCCTCGCTGCGCTTGATCGCGGGGGATCGCGTGCAAGAGATCAACAAGGACCTGATCCCGTCTTGGGGCACCATCGATCCGCGTCTGCAGGATGCGCCTTGGCACACGGTGGACGGCAAGCATTACGGCGTGCCCTATATGTGGGGGCCCAACGTGTTGATGTACAACACCAATGTGTTCAAGGAAGCGCCGACATCCTGGAATGTGGTGTTCGAAAAGATGGACCTGCCGGATGGTAAGTCGAACGAGGGCCGGGTGCAGGCCTATGACGGGCCGATCCATATTGCAGATGCCGCGCAATATCTGATGTTCCACAAGCCGGAACTGGGCATCAAGGACCCCTATGAGCTGAACGAGGATCAGTACAAGGCGGCGCTGGACCTCTTGCGCGTGCAGCGGACCCTGACCAGCCGCTATTGGCATGACGCCTTCATCCAGATCGATGACTTCAAGAATGAGGGTGTCGTCGCCTCTGGCTCTTGGCCGTTCCAGGTGAACCTTCTGAAGGCGGACAACCAGCCCGTGGCCAGCACCATCCCGCAGGAAGGTGCGACGGGTTGGGCCGATACCACCATGTTGCACAAGGACAGCCCGCATCCGAACTGCGCCTATATGTGGTTCGAGCATCAACTGTCGTCGAACCTGCAATCGGACCTGTCGGTGTGGTTCGGCGCGGTGCCGTCGGTCCCGGCGGCCTGCACCGATGGGCGCGGGATGCAGACGGCTGAGGGCTGCACGGCCAATGGTCTGGATGACTTTGACAAGATCCGCTTCTGGCGCACGCCCACGGCGAATTGCTCGCAAGGCGAGGGGGCTTGCGTGCCCTATTACCGCTGGGTCAGCGATTACATCGGTGTGATCGGCGGGCGGTAAGGCCAGCTTCTGACGCTGTGACCCCGCGGCCCGGATCGGGCGGCGGGGTCGGATACCCTGTCGGCGGGTCTGACCGCGCTGGCCCGTTTTCCCTTGTCTGTGGATTGCCATGACCGCTGCCGTCGAATTCCAGTCCGTTTCGCGCCATTTCGGCAGCACCCGCGCGGTGGATGGGGTGGACCTGACCATCGCCGAGGGCGCGTTCTTTGCCATGCTCGGGCCGTCCGGATCGGGCAAGACCACCTGCTTGCGGCTGATTTCGGGGTTTGAGAAACCCACGGGCGGGGTCATCCGCATCTTCGGGCAGGATGTCAGCGACGTGCCGCCCAATCGGCGCAACGTGAACACTGTGTTTCAGGATTACGCGCTGTTCCCGCACATGACCGTGCGGGACAATGTGGCTTACGGCCTGATGGTCAAGGGCGTGGATCGTCGGCTGCGGCTGGAAAAGGCCGAAGAGATGCTGGCCTTGGTCAAGTTGCCGGGGTTTGGCGACCGCAGGCCGGGGCAATTGTCGGGCGGGCAGCGGCAACGGGTTGCCTTGGCGCGGGCTTTGGTGAATGAGCCGCGGGTGTTGCTGCTGGATGAACCGCTGGGGGCTTTGGACCTGAAGCTGCGCGAGGCGATGCAGGATGAGTTGAAGGCGCTGCAAAAGCGGCTGGGGATCACCTTCGTTTTCGTGACCCATGATCAGCATGAGGCGCTGAGCATGGCGGACTCTCTCGCCGTGTTCAACGAAGGCAAGATCGCCCAGATCGGCACGCCCGAGGATATCTATGCCCGCCCGCAGACGCGGTTCGTGGCGGATTTTGTTGGCTCGTCGAATGTCTTGCCGCCAGAGGTCACGCGCGCCTTTGGCGGCCCTGCCGCTTGGGCAAGTCTGCGGCCTGAGGCTTTGCGCGTTGTGCCTGCCGATGGAGTAGCTTTGTCGGGGACGGTGACGGCGCTGCGCTATCTGGGGGCCGGATCGCGGGTGACGGTGGCGCTGGCGGGGGCGGAGGTTGCGGCTCTGGTGCCATCGGGGCAGGCGGTGCCGGATGTGGGGGTCACGGTCGGTTTGGCCTTTGATCCGGCAGCGCTGCATGTGATGGGGGGCGCAGGATGAGGGCGCGTTTCGCACCGCCAGCCGCAAGCGCGGGGCACATGACCCGCGCTTTGGGTGACCGGCTTCAACTGTCCTGCCCGTGCGCCAAACGCACGGGCCGCGCCCGCCCGCCCCTTGGCGGGCGCGTAAACGCGCCCACCCGGGCAGGCGCGGCCCGTGCCGTCGCGCCAGAGATTTGCCAATCACCCCTTGCCCGCCGCGTTGCCGCGTCGGGCAATCGGACCGCAGGAAACGTCCACTGGACGTTTCCCGGTCGGTCCTCTGACGGCCAACCTTGGATCGAGGGTGTAAACGTCTGGCGAAAGGTCACCCCATGACCGCCATCCTCCCCGAACGCGGCCTTGCCGACCGCATCACCGCAACCTTCTGGCGGCATCCTCGGCTGCTCTTGGCGGTCTTGCTCACCCCGCCGCTTCTGTGGCTGGGAGTGGTGTATCTCGGCTCGCTGGCCTCGTTGCTGCTGCAATCCTTCTTCTCGATTGATGAATTCTCGGGCGTGGTGAAGCAGGAATTCACCCTGAAAACCTATGCCGAACTCTTCCGCGCGCAGAATCTCGATATCATCCTGCGCACGCTGTTGATGGCGGCGCTGGTGACGGTGGCATCCGCCATCATCGCCTTTCCCATCGCCTATTACGCCGCACGCTTTGCGCGGGGACGGTGGAAGGCGGTGTTTTATCTGGGCGTCATGCTGCCCCTGTGGTCGTCCTATCTGGTCAAGGTCTATGCGTGGAAGCTGATCCTTGCGCGGGAAGGCATCGTGACTTGGGTTGCCGATCACATCGGCGCGGGCCCCCTGATGGCCCGCGCGCTGGAAGAGCAGTGGTTTGGCGGATCGTCGCTTTCGACCTCTCCGGTCGGGACCTTCATCGTCTTTGTCTATATCTGGATGCCCTACATGATCCTGCCGATGCAGGCGGCGCTGGAGCGGGTGCCGGGCTCGATGCTGGAAGCCTCTGCCGATCTGGGGGCCAGCCGCGCCCAGACATTCCGCACGGTGATCTTTCCCTTGGCGCTGCCGGGGATCGTGGCGGGATCGATCTTTACCTTTTCGCTGACCTTGGGCGATTACATCATCCCGCAGATCATCGGAAATTCCGCGCGCTTCATTGGCCTTGCGGTCTATCAGTTCCAGGGCACGGCCGGGAACTTGCCGCTGGCCGCGGCCTTTGCGGTGGTGCCGATTGTCATCATGTTGATCTATCTGGCGATTGCCAAGCGGATGGGGGCGTTCGATGCACTCTGACCGCGCCTCCACCGGGTTGAAGATCGCGGCGGGGCTGGGGCTGGCCTTCCTGCACCTGCCGATCCTGCTGATCTTCCTTTACGCCTTCACGACCGAGGAAAAGAGCTACGCCTTCCCGCCCCCCGGCCTGACGCTGCAATGGTTTGGCGTGGCGTGGAACCGCGCCGATATCTGGCCGCCCCTATGGCTGTCGTTGCAGGTGGCGGGGTTGGCCACGCTGATTGCGATGATCCTTGGCACTCTGGTGGCCGCCGCGATGGCGCAGAGCCGGTTTTTTGGGCGGGATCAGATCAGCCTGTTGATCCTGCTGCCCATCGCGCTGCCGGGGGTGATCACCGGGATGGCGCTGCGGTCGGCGTTTTCGGTCATGGATATCCCGTTTTCGGTCTGGACCATCATTCTGGGCCACGCGACCTTTTGCATCGTCATCGTCTATAACAACGCCGTCGCCCGTTTTCGCCGCCTGCATGGCGGGATCCTTGAGGCCTCGGCCGATCTTGGCGCGAACGGGTTTCAGACCTTCCGCCATGTGCTACTGCCCAACCTCGGCTCGGCCCTGCTGGCGGGGGGGATGCTGGCCTTTGCGCTGAGCTTTGATGAGGTGATTGTGACCACCTTCACCGCAGGCCAACAGACCACCCTGCCCATCTGGATGCTGTCCGAATTGGTGCGCCCGCGTCAGCGCCCGGTGACCAATGTGGTGGCCATCGTGGTCTTTGCCGTGACCTTTCTGCCCATCCTTGCCGCCTATTACCTGACCCGCGACGGTGACCACACCGCCGGTGCGGGCAAATGAGGGAGAGACCATGACCCAGTTCGACACCGCGCTTTTGATCGGCAAAGACTTCCAACAGGGGCAAGAGGCGGCGGAACCCATCCTGAATCCGCGCACCGGGGCCTTGATCCTGAACCTGCCCGAGGCTTCGACCGCGCAGGTCGATGCTGCCGTCGCCGCCGCCCGCCGCGCCTTTGGACAGTGGAGCCGGACCACCCCCGGCGAACGCGCTGCCGCCCTGTTGCGCATCGCCGACCGGATTGAGGCTGAGGCGGAGACGCTGGCCGCGCTTGAGGCGCTGAATTGCGGCAAGCCGATCAATGCCGCGCGCAATGATGAAATCCCGGCGATTGTCGATTGCTACCGGTTTTTTGCCGGGGCAGTGCGGACCCAGCATGGACAGGTGGCGGGGGAATATCTGGCGGGCCACACCAGCATGATCCGCCGCGATGCGGTGGGGGTGATCGCCTCCATCGCGCCGTGGAATTATCCCTTGATGATGATGGCGTGGAAATTGGGGCCTGCGCTGGCGGGCGGCAATACGGTGGTGTTCAAGCCCAGCGAACAGACACCGCTATCCGCGCTGCGCTTTGCCCGGATCTTGGCTGAAGAACTGCCCGAAGGTGTGGTCAATGTCGTCACCGGGCGCGGTCAGACGGTGGGCAGTTACCTGATCAACCATCCCGGCGTGGATATGATCTCACTCACCGGGGATGTGGCGACCGGCAAGAAGATGCTCGACGCCGCCGCCAAGACAGTCAAGCGCACCCATCTGGAACTGGGCGGCAAGGCCCCGGTGATCGTGTTCGACGATGCCGATGTGGGCGAAGTGGTCGATGGCCTGCGCGCCTTTGGCTATTACAACGCAGGGCAGGATTGCACGGCTGCCTGCCGGATTTATGCGGGCAAGAAGGTCTATGATCGGCTGGTGGCGGATTTGACCGGGGCTGTATCCACCATCGCCTTGGGGAATGAGGATGACAGCACCAACGAGATTGGGCCGCTGATTTCCCTGCGCCAGCGCGACCGGGTCGCCAGTTTCGTCAACCGCGCGCGGGAACTGCCGCATGTCGAGGTGACCACCGGGGGCGAGGTGATGGACAAGGGGTTCTACTACCGCCCCACCGTGATCGCAGGCGCGCGGCAAGAGGATGAGATCGTCCGGCGGGAGGTGTTCGGCCCTGTGGTATCGATAACGCCGTTCTCGGATGTGGATCAGGCGGTGGATTGGGCCAATGACAGCGACTATGGCCTCGCCTCATCGGTCTGGACGCGGGATGTGGGCCGCGCCATGGCGACGGCGGCCCGGCTGCGCTATGGCTGCACATGGGTGAACACCCATTTCATGCTGGTCAACGAAATGCCGCATGGCGGGTTGAAGCAGTCCGGCTACGGCAAGGACATGTCCAGCTATTCGCTGGAGGATTACACCGTGGTCCGGCATGTGATGATCAAGCATTGATCGGAGGGGTGCCCCCTCACCCTGGCCCTCTCCCCCGAGGGGAGAGGGGAGGCCCGGTTCTGTTGGGTTTGTGCGATGCCGTTTGGGCGCAACTATGGGGATCGCCCCGTATTCTACGTTGCGATGTGCCCCCTCAGCCCATCCGTTCCGACGCGTAAGACCCCGGTGAGGCCGGGAACACCACGGTCTTGTTCCCATTCTGAAAGACGCGGTGGTGGATATAGGCGTGGATGGCGCGGGACAGCACCTGTGCTTCGACGTCGCGGCCAAGGCTGACGTAGTCATCGGCACTTTGGGCATGGGTGATGCGGACGGTGTCCTGTTCGATGATCGGACCTTCGTCCAGATCGGCGGTGACGTAATGCGCCGTGGCCCCGATCAGCTTAACCCCCCGCTCATAGGCCTGCTTATAGGGGTTTGCGCCTTTGAACGAGGGCAGGAAGGAATGGTGGATGTTGATGATCCGGCCCGACATCCGCTCGCAGAACGCGTCCGACAGCACCTGCATATAGCGGGCCAGCACCACGAATTCCGCGCCCGATTCCTCGACCAGCGCCAGCAGGCGCGCCTCGGCCTCGGGTTTGTTTTCCTTGGTCACCTTGATGTGGTGGAAGGGCAGGTCATGGTTCACCACCACCTTCTGATAGGTCAGGTGGTTGGAGACGACGCCCACAATCTCGACCGGCAGGCCGCCGATGCGCCAGCGGTAGAGCAGGTCGTTCAGGCAATGGCCGAAATTCGACACCATCAACAGCATCTTCATCCGATGCGATGCGTCATGGATCGCCCAATCCATGCCAAAGCCTGCGGCGACCGCGGCAAAACCGGCGCGCAGGCTGTCCAATGAGGTGCCCGTCTCGGCCCGGAAAGAGATGCGCGAGAAAAACTTGCCCGTCAGATCATCGTCGAATTGCGCCGCATCGGTGATGTTGCAGCCCTGTTCGGCCAGATAGGTCGAAATCGCGGCCACGATGCCACGGCGAGAGGCGCATTGCACGGTCAGCACAAAAGCCTGCGGTTTTGCCCCTTGGGGCGGAAGCGGAGCGGTCATGAAAATACCCGGCATCAGGAGGAGGAGGGATCGCATAGGCGGGGCGAACAGATCACCCATCCCCATATCAAACCGCAATTTGGCGGCAGGCTGTAGATGCTGCGGCGCAGAATGGGATGTTTGCGACATGGGCTTGTCCAAAATGACACAATAGACGCCGCCAATCGCCGGGCTTGGGTCGGTCGCCCTTTGGACCTGACCCGTCGCGCCCTGCCGTTGACGCAAGGGCCGCGCTGGCGTAGCGCTGACTGCAACCTTGGATTACGGGCGCGGAGAGCTTACGGGGATGGAGACAACCAGCCTGCCACTGCCGGAACCCACCCCGGGCGCTGCGTCCGGGGTGATCGACTTGATCCATCTGGGCGGGCCTGCGATGTGGGCCATCGTGGCGCTGTCGATCGCCTCTTTGACATTGATCCTGTGGAAGGTGCTGCGTCTGGCCACCTTGGGCGCTTGGTCCGGGGGGCGGCACACGGCCCGCGCGCTGGCGCTGTGGAAAGCCGGGCAGACGGCCGAGGCTTTGGCCATACTGGACCGCCGCCACTCCTTGCGCGCCATCCTGACCCGCACGGCCATGCGGGCGGCACTGGACCCGGGGCTGGACCGGGCCGGGGCCGAGGCGGAAACCGCCCGTGTGGCGCGGGGACTGTTGGCGCAGGTGGGCTGGGGGTTGCGCGGGTTGGAACTGGCGGCATCGACCGGGCCGCTGCTGGGGCTCCTTGGGACGGTCACGGGGATGATCGCGTCCTTCCAATCCCTGCAAGCCGCCGGAGTGCGCGCCGATACGGCCACCTTGGCCGGGGGCATCTGGGAGGCGCTGTTGACCACTGCCGCCGGCATGGCCGTTGCCATCCCGGCCCAGATCGCGCTCGTGTGGTTTGAAAGCATCGTGGACCGTCTGCGCCACGATATGGAGGATGCCGCGACACAGGTGTTGCATGCGCCCCATCTGGGTGATGCCGCCCCCTCTCTGCGGCAGGCGGCAGAGTGACATGGGCTGGCGGTCTGATGCCGCGCTGGCGCTACTGCTGGCCTTGGGCCTGCATGGCGCGGCGCTGGCACTGATCGCGCAGCGTCCGGGGGCAGGGGCCACGGCGGCGGGGGATGGGGGGGCGGATCTGGTCACCATCGCGCCCGTCGCGGGCGACGTCGCCGCGCTGATCGCGGCATGGGAGGCCCCGCCGGTTGTCGCGCCCTCCGCGCCGGAGGTCACGGACCCTTTGCCGGTGCCGGATCCCCCACCGGATCTGGCGGCACTTACAGCCCCGCCCGTTGAACCGATCGCGCCCTTGGCTGAGGCCCCGCCCGTGTTGTCCCCCGTGCCCGCCATGACGCCGCCCCCCGCTGTGGACGCGCCGCCGCCTGATCTGGCCCCGGTGCCGCAAGTCTCAGCCGATCTGCGCCCCAAGCCACGGCCAAAACCTGATCCTGAACCCGCACCAAAGGCCGAGGCGAAGCCCAAGCCCGAACCTGCCCCCAAACCTGCGCCCGTTCCTGCGGCGCAGGCGGCGGGATCGGGTGGTGGTGGCGCAGTAGGGCAGGCCGGGCAAGCACAGGCCGGAACCGCCGACAGCGCGGGGATGCAGGATGCGATCACGGCATGGGGGGCCGATATCCGTGCGCGGATCGAACGCAAAAAGACCTATCCTCGTGCCGCCGACGGGGCCACAGGCGTGGTGACTCTGGTGATCACCGTCTCGCCGCAAGGCGCGCTTGGCGCGGTGTCGGTCGCTGCCAGTTCCGGCAATCCCGTGCTGGATGCGGCGGCGGTGCAGGCGGTGCAATCCGCGCGCCTGCCCAAGGGGCCAGCGGGCATGGACCCGGCGGGGCACAGCTTCCGCTTTCGGTTGCGGTATGAGCGGTAAGGCTTGAAAGGGTGTGATCCTGCCAACCCCCGGGAGGGTTTTGCACCCTCCCGGACCCACCCGCAGGATATTTGGGCAGAGAAAACGGGCGCGAAGGAAGGTTGGGCGCGGCTTGACAATCCCCGGTCCCCGCCGCCTGATCCGGTGAAAGTTGGAGCCTCCCATGACCCATGACGCCGAGTTGGAAGACCGCCTGATCCGCTATTGCAAGGTGGACACGCAAAGCGATGAGACAGCGGCGAGCCAGCCCTCGACGGCCATTCAGTTGGACCTGTCCCGGATGCTGGTGGCGGAATTGCAGGCCATGGGGGCGGCGGATGTGCGGCTGACCGACTATGGCGTGGTGCTGGCGACGATCCCGACCACGGTGCAGACACCCGCGCCGGTGGTGGGATTTCTGGCCCATGTCGATACGGCGCCTGCCTATCATGCCGTGGGGGTGAAACCGGTGGTGCATCGCGGCTACAACGGCGGCGACATCACCTTTGCCGATGCGCCGGAGTTGAAGCTGTCACCCGCGAATTCGCCCTATCTGGCGGAAAAGCTGGGCCATGACATTGTGACCGCCTCGGGCACCACGCTTTTGGGGGCGGATGACAAGGCCGGGGTGGCGATCCTGATGACGGCGGCGCGGCATCTTTTGGCCAATCCGGATGTTCCGCATGGCACGATCCGTCTGGCCTTTACCCCGGATGAGGAGATCGGGCGCGGCGTCGACCCACGCCTGCCCGCAGACCTCGGGGCGGATTTTGCCTATACGCTGGATGGTGGCCGCGCGGGTGAGATCGAGTATGAGAGTTTCTCAGCCGATGGCGCGGTGGTGCGGATTACGGGGGTTTCGGCCCATCCCGGTTATGCCAAGGGCAAGCTGGTGAATGCGCTGCATCTGGCGGCCAAGATCGTGCAGACCCTGCCACAGGCCACGCTGGTCCCCGAACTGGCCGAAGGGCGCGAGGGGTTCTTGCACCTTTACGACATGCAGGGCGGTGCGGCGGAAGCCACGCTGAAGTTCATCCTGCGGGACTTTGAATTGGACGGGCTGGCGGCCAAGGGGGAGTTGCTGCGGCAAGTCTGCGCTGCGGTCGCCGCGACTGAGCCCCGTGCGACGATCACCTGCGAGATCAGGCCGCAATATCGCAACATGCGCTATTGGCTGGAAAAGGACATGACCCCCGTGACGCTGGCGCAAGAGGCCGTGCGCGCCTGCGGGATGGAGCCTGTCTCGGTGCCGATCCGGGGCGGCACCGATGGGTCGCGCCTGACAGAGATGGGCGTGCCCTGTCCCAATGTCTTTACCGGGATGCAGGAAATCCACGGGCCGCTGGAATGGGTATCGGTGCAGGACATGGCGGCGGCGATGCAGGTGGTCTTGCGGATCGCAGGGATGGTGGCGGGGCGGGCTTAAGGCCGTGTTGCGAACAGGGCCGCCAGCGCGGCGCGGTCGATCCCCGGCACGATCAGGCGTTCGGGTTTGATGGCCGGGGTATCCTCACCTGCCACGATGGCGTTGATGACGGATTCCTCCACCGCCTCGACTGCCGCAAGGTAGAAGGGATCGATGGCGGCGTCGTCCAGCTCTTGCCGGTGCATGATCGCACGGTCGGGGTCTAGTCGCGCATCAGGCGGAACGGTGGAGAAGGCGAGAAAAATGTCGCCCGACGACTGCCCGCCCGGCGTGCCGCCCCGCCCGATCCCCAGTGCCGCGCGGCGGGCCAGATGGCGCAGTGACAGCGCGGACAGGGGGGCGTCGGTGGCAAGGATAACGATGATGGACCCCTGTTCGCGCTGGGCAAAGCTGCCTTTCGGCATCGCCTCGCCCACCGGGACGCCCAGCACCCGCAGCCAAGGCCGCCGCCCGTGATTGGCCTGCACCAAGGCGCCCAGCGTATAGTCGCGCCCGCCCACCCTAACGCGGCGCGAGGCGGTGCCGGTCCCGGCCTTGAACTCATAGGCGATCATGCCGTTGCCGCCGCCCACCGATCCTTCGGCCACGGGGCCAGAGGTGGCGGCGGCAATCGCTGCCTCGGCATGGTCCGGCGTCACATGCATCGCGGTGATGTCGTTCAGCACACCGTCGTAGGTTTCCGCGACCACCGGCAGGGCCCAGGCGTGCTGGCCTTCGAACCAGTCGGCATAATGGCGGATCATCCAGCGCGTCACCCCGTGATGCACCGCACCGATGGCATGGGTGTTGGTCAGGCATACGGGGCCTATGAACTGGCCGGAATCGTCGATCCAATGTGTGCCCGTCATCTCGCCATTGCCGTTCAGGGTGAAATGCCCGGCGCGGACCGGGATGGGCGTTCCAGAGTCGTTGCGCGGCAGGATGGCGGTGACCCCGGTGCGCATCTTCCGCGCAGGGTCTGTCAGAGTGCAGAACCCAACCCGCACCCCCGCCACATCGGTGATGGCGTTCCATGGCCCCGGCGTCCCGGGAAAGGGCAGGCCAAGATCACGGGCGCGGGGCGGGGTCTGTGGGGCAGGGGGCATGTGGGTGTTCCTTTGGGCCGATGGGGCAGAGGGGAACATGCCGGGGCCGGTTTGGGCAATGGCGATTTCGCCAAAGGTCGGGTTCAGTTTGGGTGCCGTCAGGCGCGGGGGAATACCCGGCCCTCCATCAGCTTGCGGGCGGTGCGGCGCGATCCTGCGCCGCGCACGGTCTGGTCGGGGGCGATGTCCAAGAAGACCTCTGTCACGCCAGTGGGGTGTTCAATGGCAAAGCGGCCATCGCGCGGGACGGTTGCCAAGTCGGCGGCGGGACTGTCGGGCAGCAGGCAGGCCGTGGCCACGGAAATCGCGGCAAAGACCCCGACCGAGGCATGAACGCGGTGCGGGATGAAACTGCGGGTGTTGATCGCGCCGCCCTTCGTCGGGGCCGAGATCAGCGTCATCTTGGGGACGGAGGCCTTGGTGACATCGCCAAGCCCCATCCGCACGCCAGCTTGCAGGCGGATGCGTTCCAGCCGGGTCTTGAGGGCGTCCATCGCCTCGAGCGCGTCGCAGCTTTCCTGACCTGTCAGGCCGAAATCAGCGGCGCGCAGGACAACGATGGGCATGCCATTGTCGATCAGGGTGCAATCGACCCCGTCGATCACATCGCGCGCGCGGCCTGTGGGCAACAATGCGCCGCACATGGACCCTGCGATGTTCTGGAACAGCAGCGGGATCGGGGCCGCCGTGCCGGGGACACCGTCGATGGCACAGTCCCCGTCATAGGAGACGCGGCCGTTGGGGGTTTGAACCTCGGCTTTGGCCACCTCACCGGTGTTGACCATATGGATGCGGACGGGGGTGGTGGGGCCTGTCACCGCGACCAGACCGCGTTCAATCGCGGCGGGGCCGACGGCGGCGAGGATATTGCCGCAGCCCTGCGCCGCGCTGACCACGGGTTGATCGACAAAGACTTGCAGGAACAGGTAATCCACATCGGCATCGGGCCGGGTCGAGGGCGACAGGATCGCCACCTTGGATGTCAACGGATCGCTGCCCCCGATCCCGTCAATCTGGCGCGGATCGGGGCTGCCCATCACGCGCAACAGCAGGGCATCCCGCGCCACGGGGTCCGTCGGCAGGTCGGCGGCCAGAAACACCGCCGCCTTGGACGTGCCCCCCCGCATCCACAGGCAGGGGATGCCGTCAGACATAGCGCAACCCTTTGGCCGCCAGCGCCGGGCGCATGTTGTAAAGGTCGAGGCCCAAGACACCAGAGGCCAGTTTGGCGCGCTTTGCCTCTTCCGCCGCAAGGCGTTTGTTGGCGGCGTCCAGCACCGCCTCAGCCTCAAGGCGTTTGACCACGACCACGCCGTCATCATCGGCCACGATCACATCGCCCGCCTCGATCGCCTGACCGGCGCAGACGATGGGGATGTTGACCGAGCCTAGGGTTTCCTTGACGGTGCCTTGCGCCGAAATCGCCTTGGACCAGACTGGAAAGCCCATGGCCGTCAGGTCGCGCACATCACGCACGCCTGCATCAATGATCAACCCCTGACAGCCACGCGCCATGGCGCTGGTTGCCAGAAGATCGCCGAAATAGCCGTTGTCGCAGGGGCTGGTCGGGGCGAGGACCAACAGATCACCGGGCTGCAACTGCTCAATCGCGACATGCAGCATCCAGTTATCGCCCGGCGGGGCAGAGATTGTGACCGCCGACCCCGCCACCTGTGCACCTGTATAGATCGGGCGCATATAGGCGTGCAGACAGCCCTTGCGCCCCTGCGCCTCATGCACCGTGGCAACGCCCGCGCGGGCCAAGCCGTCGATCACCGCTTGCGGTGCGCGGGGGATGTTGCGGACGACCACACTCATGCAACGCCACCTTTGTGACCTGCCGCGCCGTTCAGCGCATTGGCATGGGCCGCAGCAACGGCGATCCCACCTAAAGGAAAGAGATGAACCCCCGCCACAGTCCGACCCCGCCCCTGCGCCAGAGAGGTTGCCAGATCGGCGAGCACCTCATCCGGGGTGAAGAGCATGAGCAGTTTGGTCAGATCGCGCGCCCGCTTTTGCAACACCGACAGCGACGGGCCAACCCCGCAGGCGATGGCGAATTTGATCAGTGTTTGCAGTTTGGCCGGACCTGCGACACCGACATGGATCGGCAGGTCTACCCCCGCATCGGCCAAGCGGTCCGCCCACTCCAGCACCGGCCCTGCGTCAAAGGCGAATTGCGTCACCATTGCCATCGTCGCGCCCGTGCGATTGGCAAAGTCCTGTTTCCAGCGCGCCGCCTCATCAACCAGACGGGTGGTGCCGTCTGTGTCGATGTCGCGATTGCCTTCTGGATGGCCTGCGACATGCAGACGGGTAAAGCCGTGCCGATCAAACAGGCCGCTTTCCAACAATTGCATCGACGAATGAAACGCCCCTGCCGGGATCTTTGGCCCCCCGGCCAGCACCAAGGCAGAGGTCACGCCCGCCTCGGTCGCATAGCGGTTCAGCCACAGGTCCAGCGTGCCGCGATCCGGGATGATCCGGGCCGGGACATGCGGCATGACGGGGAACCCGTCATCGGTCAGGCGCTTGGCGCAGGCCAGCATCTCTTCAAACGGGGTGCCCTCAAGATGGGCGATGTAGACGCGGGTGCCTTCGGGCAGGATGGCGCGGAAGTCGTCAACCTTGGCCGCTGTGCGGGGCATGACCTCAATCGAATAGCCCGATGCGATGGTGCCCACGGGTGGGGCGGCTTTCTCGGCCTTATTGGCGCGGAACGGCACGATGGCCATGATCTAGTCCTTTCTGATCGGCGGCGTGCCGTGGCTGTGGAAGGTCTCAATGGTTTTCAGACCCCATGCCTGCCCCTTTTTCCGCTCCGTCTCGGTCCAAACAACTGGCTCCCAATCGGGGGCAAGGATCAGGCGTGCGCCTGCGTTGGCCAATTCAACTCGGTTGCCAGCCGGTTCCCAGACATAGAGGAAGAACGTCCCCTGAATGGCGTGC
The DNA here is from genome assembly GCA_027382625.1 of Tetmemena sp. SeJ-2015. NCBI lineage: Eukaryota > Ciliophora > Spirotrichea > Sporadotrichida > Oxytrichidae > Tetmemena > Tetmemena sp. SeJ-2015. Next base: position 10,023 of record JAJKFJ010011832.1, on the reverse strand, counting down.
TTGTGTGGGCCGGTTTCGATATGCACCCCGTTTTCCAGAAAGATATCGGCGGCGCGCAGGATGTCTTCGCGGGTGTCGGTGGCATAGGTGACATGGTGCAAGCGGCCATGCCCGCCGCCGTGATCCTCGGTGCAGGCCAGATCATAGGTCTTGTTGTTGACCGTGAACCAGCAGCCCCCGGTGCGCCCGTTGTCCAATTGGATCATCTCAGTGACCCGAGAGCCAAGGCAGGTTTCCATAAAGCGCCGAAACTCAGCCACATCCGCCGCCAAGAGGTTCAGATGGTCAATCCGGCGCGGGGCGGCGCCTTGGGCAGTATAGCGGCTGGCCATGTTCTTCAGCGCGGGGCGGTCGGCCCCTTCGGCGCGGTACTTCACCGTGTCCCAATAGATTTCAAAGATATGGCCAAAGGGGTCTTCAAACCGAAAGGCGCGGCCGTGGCTTTGGTCGCCATCGACCCAGCCATGCACTTTATATCCCGACGCCGTTATCACTTCGACCTGCGCCGCCAGCGCTTCGGCTGAGGCTGCGCGATAACCGATATGGCCCACGCCGGTGGTGTGATGCCGCGTCAGTTTGAGCGAGGCATATTCGTAATCATCCCAAGCCCGCAGATAGGCGCTGTCCTTATCCTGCCCGGACAGTTTCAGGCCGTAAACGCGGGTAAAGAAATCAAGGCTTTCGTCGAAGCGGTCTGTGTAAACCTCAACATGCCCAAGATGCGCGATATGTCCCATCAGAGTTGATCCACCGTGCGCGGAAAGACGGATTGAAAGCCTTCGGCATAGGCGGCGGCCCGTCCACCCGATTGTCCACCAGAGTTGCGTTGAAAGTGATTGGCGCGGTTCTGGGCGACGCGGGTGTAGAACTCCCATAGGTGTTCCTGACCCTCCATGCATTCGATGGCGGCGCGTTTCTTGTCCCAGACCGGGGTGATGTCGAGGAAGGTGTCCGGCTTCCATCCCATCTGTTCGGTCTGATGTGGTTCGAACAGGTAAAGCTGCGGCGCACCGAGGATTTTCTGCCCCGGATTATGCCCCCATGCCTGCGCGGTCGAACGGCATTCCAGCACAACCTGTGTCGTGTACATATGGTCGCTGTTATAGGGGTCATATTGGCTGTGGCTCAGCATGAAATCCGGCTGCACGGCACGCATGACATCGACAAGGCGGTTCTTGTCGTCGCGGGTCATCTCCAGCGGGTAATCCCCCAGATCAAAGGCGATCAGATCATGCACGCCAAGCGCTGTGGCGGCACGCTCCGCCTCGGCCCGGCGGGTGTCTTTGACCCTTTGCAGCGTCATGCCCGGCTGTTTCCACAGCTTGGCGCTTTCGCCCCGTTCGCCAAAGGACAGGCAGACCACGGTGACGCGGTAGCCCATCGCCGCATGCAGGGCGATGGCCCCGCCACAGCGCCAGACAAAATCCGCCGCATGGGCTGAAATCACGAGGGCGGATTTGGTGGCGGTCATGGGCGACTCCGGTCATTTGGCTGCCCCGACGATGGGGCATCTTGGCGGCGCGGGCCAATCAGGAAGCCCGCAGCTGGCATAAGTTTTGGCTAGAGGTGCTTGTGAGGTGCCCGGCAATGGCGCAAAGTTTTTGCGAATGCAGGCGGAGGGCGCGGAATGACGGCCAACATTGTCTTTATGGGCTTAGGTGAGGCGGGACAGGCCTTTGCCAGCGGCATCCGTGACCATGCGCCGGGCATTGCAGCCTTTGATCTGGCGCTAGAGCAGGCTGTCACCGCCGAGCCTTTGCGCGCCAAGATGCGCGGCTTGGGCGTTGCCCCTGTCGCGCTGGCGGATTTGGCGGCGGCAGAGGTGGTCTTTTGTCTGGTGACGGCGGATCAGGCGCTGGTTGCGGCGCAGATGGCGGCCCCGCATCTTGCACCGGGGGCGCTGTGGCTGGATGGCAATTCCTGCTCTCCCGGCACGAAACGGCAGGCCAGTGCGGTGATCGTGGCGGCGGGCGGGCGTTATGTCGATCTGGCGATCATGGCCCCGGTCCATCCGAAACGGCACCGCACCCCGCTGTTGCTGTCCGGACCAGAGGCTGAGGCGGCAGCGGCCTTCTTGACCGGGCTGGACATGCAAGCCACCGTCGCCGGGCCGTTGGTTGGGCAGGCATCGACGATCAAGATGCTGCGGTCGGTCATCATCAAGGGGTTTGAGGCCTTGACCGCCGAGGCATTTCTTGCCGCCCGCGCGGCGGGGGTAGAGGGCGCGGTGATCGCCTCCTTGCAAAAGTCAGACCCCGGTGTGGATTGGGCGGCACGGGGGGCCTACAATCTGGAACGCATGCTGGTGCATGGCGCGCGGCGTGCCGCGGAAATGGAGGAAGTCGCCGCCACCTTGCGCGAATTGGGGATGCCTGACCACATGGCGCGGGCGACGATCCCGTGGCAATCGGCGCTGGCGGCGCTGGCTCTTGATCCCGGCCCCGATGATCTGGGCCAGCGGGCCGATCTGATCCTGACCGCGCTGCGATGATCGCCAGCCTTCGCCACCTGCGCATCGCGCTGGCCATTGCCGAAACGCAATCGATCACCCGCGCGGCGGCGCAATGTCACCTGACGCAGCCTGCCGTGACGCTGGCCCTGACCGGGTTGGAACAGCGGTTGGGCGTGGCGCTCTTTGACCGCCATCCCGCCGGGCTGATCCCAACCCCCGCGGGGGAGGCGCTTTTGCTGCGCCTGCGGCGGGCGCTGGCGCTGCTGGATCCAGCCTTGGGGGAATTATCGCCGCAATTGCCGCGCCACGTCACCTTTGCCCAGCTTCGGGCTCTGGTGGCGGTGGCGGAGTCGGAAAGTTTCGCCGCTGCTGCCCGGACCTTGGGCTTGGCGCAGCCCACCGTGCATCGCGCCATCACCGAGATTGAGGCGCAGGCGGGCCAGAAACTGTTCCACCGGATTGCGCGGGGCGTGACGCCACTGCGCGCGGTGCGCCCTGTGGCGATGGCCGCGCGTCTGGCGCTGTCCGAACTGGACCAAGCCCCCGCCGATGTGGCCGAGGTGTCGGGGCGGGACATCGGGCGGGTGGTGATCGGTGCGATGCCGTTGTCACGGTCGGTGCTCTTGGGCCCCGCGGTCACCCTGTTTCGCAACCGGGGCCGGGTGACGGCGGTGCGGGTGGTCGAAGGGCCTTATGCCGAGTTGGTCTTGGGTCTGCGGCGGGGGGCGATTGATTTTCTGGTGGGTGCGCTGCGCCCGGCGGTCGATGATCTGGTGCAAGAGCATCTTTTCACCGATGAGATGTCCGTCGTTGCCCATCCCGGCCATCCGGCCACGCAGGCGGCGCCGTCTGTCGCGGCCTTGGCGGGTCTGCCTTGGGTCGTGGCCCCCGAAGGCACGCCCGCGCGAGATCATTTCGCCGCGATGTTTCAGGTGGCGGGGGTGGCTGCGCCCACCAATCTGGTGGAAACTGGTTCTTTTGAATTGCTGTGCGATCTGGTGGCGCAAAGCAACCATCTGGGGTTTTTGTCTGCCCGCCAAGCCCATCGCGCGGTTGGGGCGGGGCTGCTGGAACGTCTGCCAGTCACGCTGCCCGATACGACGCGCCCCATCGGCCTGACCTTTCGGCGGGACTGGCACCCGACCAAGGCGCAAGCGGATATGCTGGCGGCGATCCGCGCTGTGGCAGCTCAGGCAGAGGCGAGGTGACGGAACTTCAGCAGCAGCCGCTTCAATTCCTGCGTTTCCGCCGGGGTCAGGCAGGAAAACAGCGCGCGTTCATGGGCGGTCACGCCGTCCTGCGCCTCGGCAGCCAGTTTCTTGCCGCTGGCAGTGGGCATCAGCGCATGTCGCCGCCGATCCTGCGCCACTGGCGCGCGCACGATCAGCCCGCGCCCGGCCAGTTCGTCGATCAGCGTGACAAGGTTTGACCGTTCGATCTGCAGGGCATCGGCCAATTGGGTCTGGGTCAGACCGGGCCGGGCCACGATGATCGACAGGGCCGAAAACGACACCGCACGCAGGCCGAACCCGGCCAGCACGCGCGACAGGTCCGATTGCACGATAGACAGCGCCCGCTTCATCGCGTAGCCCAGATAATCGGTCAGGTTGCTGTCGATCCCGGCGGCTTCGGTCACTGCCCCTGCATCCGTTTCTGACATCGCTTGCCCCTTTGACCCTTCCGCGTTTATGCCACCGCATCCTGCAATGGCAATGTCTTACCATTATTACAGAACACCACCTTTGGCCATATCCCCCTGACAGTCCGGGGCGGCAGAGGTGTCACTTGGGCGGCAGGCGCACGCCGCCGTCCAGACGGATCACCTCGGCGTTCAGGTAAGGGTTGGTCAGGCACATCAAGACCACATCGGCAAATTCAGACGGTTTGCCCAGACGGTTGGGAAAGGGGATCGAGGCGGCGATGCCCTGCTGCACCTCAGCAGGCAATTCGGCCAGTAGCGGGGTCAGGAATATCCCCGGTGCGACGGTGTTCACCCGGATGCCAAAACGGGCCAGTTCGCGGGCGGCAGGCAGGGCCATGGCGACGATCCCGCCTTTTGACGCGGCATAGGCGGCTTGGCCGATTTGCCCGTCAAAGGCCGCGACAGAGGCGGTGTTGACGATGGCCCCGCGTGCGCCATCGGCATCGGGGGTGTTGGTCTGCATCCGCGCGGCAGCAAGGCGCAGCATGTTGAATGTGCCAATAAGATTGACCCGGATGGTGCGGTCAAAGGCGGCCAACTCCATCGGGCCGTCGCGGCCTACGATCCGGCTGGCCCCACCGATCCCGGCGCAATTCACCAGCCCCCGCAGCGGCCCCTGCGCGGCAATCGCGGCATCCAGTGCCGCCCCTGCCGCCTCATCCGTGACATCCAGCGTCAGGGCATGGCCACCAATGTCCAACGCCACGCGGGCGGCCCCTTCGGTGTTGCGGTCAATGACCGTGACCTTGGCCCCTTTGGCGGCAAGGGCGCGGGCAACAGCCTCGCCCAAACCCGACCCGCCGCCCGTGACGGCGATATGTGCATCCGCAAGGTCCATCAGCGCTTTCCCTTCCAATCCGCCGCAATGACGCGGGCATCCCCGGCCCAAAGTGCCGCCACCAGATCGGCCCTTTCGCGCAGCACGGCGCGTTGGTTGACCGACCCCTTATCCGTCACCTCGCCCTTGTCAAAGCTGAGCGGGCTGGCCATCACCATAGCCGCCACCACCCGCGACGCGCTGCCCGTGGCGCTGCGGGCATGGGCGGTCAGGGCCGTTTCAAAGGCGGTGCGGACGGCGGGATGGGCCAGCAGCGCGGCATCTCCGGCAGCTTGCCCCGCAATCTCTCGCAACCTTGCCCAGTTTGGCACCAAGAGTGCGCGCAGATCGTCACGCTCTTCGCCTGCGATCACCGCGTCAGAAATCAGCCCGCCCATGGCATTGACCAAAGCCGCACGCAAAGCGCCGACGGCGACCCAAGTTCCGGTGGCCAGCTTGAAATTCTCGGCCAGCCGCCCGTCAAAAATGTAACCGGCTGAGGGGTCGCCCGGCACGGCCTCACGCAGGGCGTCGCCCAGTTTGTAAAAGCCGTCTTCGTCATAAGCCTCGGCGGTCAGTTTGGCATTGCGCCAATAGCCCGGCGTGATCGACGGGCTTTTCACCCGCGCCTCCAGCTTGTCATCCTGCGGCACCAGTTTCAGCGTCACGCCGACAGCGGGCACACCGATGTTGCCGGGGCGGTCTTTCTTGTCGCTGTAATAGAGCGCGAAAGGCCCGGTTTCCGTGGCCCCAAGACCCGAGACGATGGGCACACCCCCCGCCACCTTGCGCGCGGCCATGCTGGCCAGACGGTCCCAGACGGGTTGGCTCATGCCTGCGCCTGCATACATCAGCATCTTCAACCGCGAAAAGAAGGTGTCGGCTAGTGTGTCATCCCGCTCCATCGCGTCGAGCAGGAATTGATAGCCGATGGGCACGTTGAAATACCACGTCGGCGCAACCTCTTGCAGGGTGCGGATGGTCTTGCCGATGTCGGCGGGGGTGGGGCGGCCATCGTCGATGTAATAGCTGCCACCGTTGTAGATCGCCATGTTGAAGACCTTGTTGCCACTGGCGGTGTGGTTCCACGGTGCCCAATCGACCAGCACGGGCGGTTCGTTTTTCAGAAAGGCATAAGCCTCGGCCACCATGGCCTGATTGGAACACAGCATCCGCTGCGTCTGGATCACCGCCTTGGGGCTGCCTGTGGTTCCAGAGGTGAACAGAAATTTGGCCACCGTATCCGGCCCCACGGCGGCATGCGCGGCATCCGCAGCGGGCGAAGGTTGCGTGGCGCAGAGGCTGTCAAAGCGCAGGACGGGGCGGGTGGTGCTGTCACCCGTCAGGCAGACCAGCGGCACATCCGCGCCCAGAACGGCGTCAATCGCGGGCAGGTACCGCGCGGCGTGATCGGCAAAGACCATGCCGGGGGTCAGTTGATCCACCACCTGCGCCAGCTTGCCCCGATCCTCGCCCGACAAGGCATAGGCGGGCGACAGCGCGGCAGACGCAATGCCCACATGCTGCGCCCCCAGCGCCATCAGCGCATGCGCCAGACTGTTGCCTGACAGGATCAGCAGCGGGCGCTCTACCGACAGGCCCAGTTCCAGCAGTGCCGATCCGATGGCGCGGATCGCCTCTGCCCCCTCAGCATAGGTGACGCGCTGCCAGCCGCCGTCCGTGCCCCGCTCTGCCATCCACAGCCGGTCGGGATGGTGCTGCGCCCAATGCAGGAAACGTTCGGTCATGCAGCGGGGATAGGGGCCGAGTTCGGCCCGTTGCCGGACCAGCGTTGTCCCATCCGCGCGCCGTTCGACCAGCAGCGGAATCGCCTGACCTTGCGGCGCGGTTGTCTTTGCGTCCATCATCGGCTCCTCCCCCGGCAACCAAAGACCATGTGTCAGCCTTAACTGTTATTTTGTATAACAATAGCGGCGGATAATCGGCTCTGCAATAGATGTTTACCAGATAATATTTATACAGTATAACTAAATGTGAGACTGCCACCCAGACTGCCAAAAGGGGCTCCGCGATGGACGGACAAATCGAACACCTGGTCACCTATGAACTGCGCGGCGACATCGCCCTGATCGGTCTGAACCGGCCTGCCAAGCGCAATGCCATCAGTGACCGCGTCGTCGAAGCGCTGCATCTGGCGGTCGAGTCGGCACAGGTCGAAGCCAAGGCCGCCGTGATCTTTGGCGAGGGAAAGCATTTCTGCGCCGGTCTCGATCTGGCCGAGCATATGGAAAAGCCCCTGATCGCTGCGGTCCAAGGGTCGCGCCGCTGGCACCGGATTTTCGACGGGATCGAGAGGGGGGGCATCCCCTTTGTCATCGCGCTGAAGGGCGCGGTGGTGGGTGGCGGGTTTGAGTTGGCCGCTGCGGCGCATGTGCGTGTGGCGGATGAAACCGCCTTTTTCGGCCTGCCCGAAGGCACACGCGGCATCTTCGTCGGTGGCGGTGGATCGGTGCGGATTGCGCGGCTGATCGGATCGCAGCGCATGGGGGATATGATGCTGACCGGGCGCACTGTGTCACCCGCGCAGATGGAACAATGGGGTGGCGTCAGCTATGTCGTGCCCGAAGGCAAGGCGCTGGAAAAGGCCATTGAACTCGCCTCTGCGGCGGCCAAGAATGCCCCGATGTCGAACTATGCGATCATCAACGCACTGCCGCGCATTCGCGACATGTCGTCCGAAGATGGGTTGTTCGTGGAAAGCCTGATGTCGTCCCTGACGTCTGTCACGCCAGAGGCGACGGCGCGGTTGCGCGATTTTCTGGAAAAGCGCACCGCCAAGCTTGAAGCGCCCAAGGACTGACCACGATGAACCTTGATGACATCATCGCCATCGACTTTCACACCCATGCCGAAGAGCCGTGCAACTGCCACCGCGACGACGGCTACAACGAATTTCAGGCCGGCATGGCGGCCTATTTCAAGAACCCCGCCGGGATCGACGGCATGCTGCCGACCGTGCCGCAGACCGCCGCCTATTACCGCGACCGCAAGATTGCGGCGGTGATCTTCGGCGTGGATGCGGAACGGGAGACCGGGTTCTACCGCCACAACAACGAAGAGATTGCCCGTCTGGCGGCGGAAAACAGCGACATCCTGATCCCCTTTGCCAGCATCGACCCCGCCAAAGGCCGCTTGGGCGCACGCGAGGCGCGGCGTCTGGTGCGCGACTTCGGGGTCAAGGGGTTCAAGTTCCACCCCACGATGCAGGGATTTTTCCCCAACGACCGCATGGCCTATCCCTTGTATGAGGCGATTCAGGAAGAAGGGGCGATTGCCCTGTTCCACACTGGCCAGACTGGCGTAGGGTCCGGCATGCGCGGCGGGATGGGGATGCGGCTGAAGTATTCAGATCCGATACACATCGACGATGTCGCTGTGGATTTCCCCGACATGACCATCGTCCTGGCCCATCCGTCCTTTCCTTGGACGGAACAGGGCCTCGCCGTGGCGCAGCACAAGCCGAATGTCTACATCGACATGTCGGGTTGGTCGCCCAAATACTTCCCGCCGATCTTCGTGCATTACGCCAACACGATCCTGCGCAAGAAGATGCTCTTCGGTTCGGATTGGCCCGCGATCACGCCGGACCGTTGGCTGAAGGACTTCGCCGAATTGCCCATCCGCGATGAGGTGCGGCCCCTGATCCTGAAAGAGAACGCCCGCCGCATCCTGAAGATGTGACACGGGCGGTATACATTCCGGCCCTGTCTGCTATCCTGCCAATGTATACATGACGGGGGATGGCAGTGCAGGAAGAGAAATCCTCAACCCATGCGCAGCGCGCGTTGATCGCGCTGCGCAAACGCATTCTGGGCGGCGAACTGCCGGGCGGCACGCGGCTGTTTGAGGTGGCGCTGGCGGAAGAGTTGGGCATCTCTCGCACGCCCGTTCGTGCCGCGCTGGCGCGGCTGGCCGAAGAAACCTTGTTGGACCGCACCAGCGGCGGCGGCTACGTCGTGCGCAGCTTTGCCGTGGCCGATGTGGTGGACACGATCGAGCTGAGGGGCGTGCTGGAAGGCACCGCCGCGCGTCTGGCGGCAGAACGTGGTGCCCCTGTGGCGATGTTGGCCGAAGCCAAGGACATCCTGCGCGACATCGACCGGCTTTTTCTGGTCCAATCCTTTGATATGGATGCCTATTCCAGCCTGAACACCCGGTTTCACCACCTGCTGGCGCGTCTGTCGCAAAGCCCGGTCCTGATGCGCGAGATTGACCGTATCACCGCTTTGCCTTTCGCCTCGCCCTCGGCCTTCTTGGATGACCAATCGCGGCAGGGGCAGTTGGTCAAGACGCTGGCCAATGCCCAAGAGCAACACCGCGCCATCATCGACGCCATCCAGAATCGCGAAGGCTTTCGCGCCGAATCGCTGGCGCGGGAACATGCCCGCGCGGCCCGGCGCAACGTCGAATTCCTGTTGTCGCATGAGGCCGCGTTGCGCGAAGGGCTGCCAAGTCTGGCGATCCTGTCCAACGCAGGGTAAATGTATACATAATCTGGCGTCAGAAAGCGTTTTTGGCTTGATATAAGCCATACCCTCCTTATCTATGTATACATAGATTCAAGGGAGGAACCACCAATGGCGCTTAGCCTGTCAACCGTCATGGCTGCGGCCGGCAATCCGGTCACCATGCTGCGGAACTCCAAGGCCGGGATGTATGTCTATCCGGTCGTGGCACCTGAATTCCAGAACTGGCGCAATGAACAGGTGGCGTGGCGTCAATCCGCCGTGCTGTTTGACCAGTCGCACCACATGGACGAGCTGATCGTCGAAGGGCCGGATGCCACCGCCTTCCTGTCGCATCACGGCATCAACTCCTTCGCCAATTTCGACTTGAACCGCGCCAAGCATTTTGTCCCGGTGACGCCGAACGGCCATGTCATCGGCGACCACATCATCTTCCGGGAGCGTGAGGATAAATACATCCTCGTCGGTCGTGCCCCGACCTCGAACTGGCTGAGTCTATGCGTTACATTATGTGCTTCTCTAAACTTGACTCCCTAGTTCAAAGAAAGAACTTACTCTCTTAACT
>JAJKFJ010011825.1:0-12735 GCA_027382625.1 Tetmemena sp. SeJ-2015 | reverse complement strand
AGTCTGATTAATGATTGGAGGACGGTCGTTCGAACCCCCCGTGGGTAAAAGGTTTTTAATTAATTGACAGTTAACCTAATTAATTTCAAAAAAAGTGATTTAAAACATTCTAACTTTTTAATAATTTCTAAAAACCATTCTGTTTCTCAGATATTATGAGTCTTCGCATATTACTATACCATCTTCTCTTTTATTTATAGCTAAAAAATTATGCTTTATATTTTCTTTGCAAATCCAAAATCAGTAATCTTTATATCTTTAACATAGTTAAAATGATACTCAAGTTTATTTAAAAAATAATTTAAAATCATAGCAATATGGGTATCAAACGAGAGCACTTTTTAAGGCGAGGAAAAAAGATCCTGTAGACTTTATCTGAATCCTCAATTTCTGAGGGCAATTTTATTAGGAGGTTACATTTATGAATAATTGGCACCTGCCACATTAAAGCGCAGTTAACTCCATCAGGAGAGCAGATAGAGCGTCATCGCTCAGGATAAAGTCCTATTATTTTTTAATTCTCTATCGATTGAGCCCTAGATCGCTTCAAACGCACATTTTTTAAACTGCCAGGAAACTCAAGGTCTACAAAGGGAATCCCAATGCAGAAACTTTAACTATCAATAGAATTCATAAATTTAAAAAAAAATTTCGCTAAATCAAGCTTAAATTAGTAATAATGAGGTGATTCTATGTGAGAAAAAAATGATTTACATAGCAGTTTATAATTATAAATATAAAATCACAGATAAATAGCGTAATGTTTTAAAATCTAGATATTTTTATGTGATAATTAAAGTTATAATAAAATAGCAATCTTTGGGAAATGATAGATTCTAAGTAAATAATTATAATTAATAATTTCAACTCCCAACTAATATTTTATTATACTTATTTTTTAAATAAAAAATTGGTTATTTCAGTCTTAGCAGTTTTTAATTTAATCCTTATTCATGGATGCTAAAAATGATGAGAAAAGGTTTAAATTTAATTTAATAGGAAGTTACTGGAATCCTAGTAAAACATAAATCCTTTATTAATTTAAATTCAGATTATTCTACAAGTGAAGCATCAAACATTAATAAATTTTAAATTAGCAGCAAAAATCCCAATGAAATTGATATTGATTTTATCCATACTGGCATTAGGTGTTCTAGCAAAATCTGATTCGTAAATTTGAAAAATCCTTAATTTTTTAAGATGCTTACAAGAAGAGATTACCTAGGATTCTTGCTCTTAAAAAGCTGAGAATGTATCGCCTCTTCCTTAATAGATAAACAGGAGGCTTGATTAATTATAAATTTTCTATTCATTGTTTAAGTTGATAAATTCAAACAAAGAAAAGAGAAAAGAATGCAGAAGAGCAAAGAAAAGTCTTAGTAAGTTCTAATTATCAAAGATAATATATCATTTCAGAAATCTTAGCCGCCCCAGAAGATATATTTATATGTAATTTTGCAAACTTCAAAGAGTAATTTAATTCCATTTTAAGAATTCAAATTAATTTTAATTTTCTATTGAAATAAAAAAAGGAACATAGGAAATATAGGAATTAGTGATTGAATTAATAAGATATTACTGAAATTAATAAGTGTACTCTCTTTTTCTATGCTTCAATATTGAAGAAAAAGATGAAACCATAGCTTAATGACAGGAATAAGATCTTTTAATACAAATTAATAATCAGCCAATATCAAGATAGCAAGAGGCTCTAAATATATTATCAATGTTTAACATCATATTAATAAAATATAACTACTGAAAATTTAAGCTAAAAATATAGTAGGAACTAATAATTAGAACTTCTGTTCTCTTATTATGGCTTATCTATCATTCAAAATAGTTATTTAGAGAAGTATATTTTATTTTTATTGTCAAAATAATAAATTATGAATTTAATTATTAAAGATATAGGCGTAATCCTTCTTCTTTTTCAAACAGTTGTAGTATTTTTATATTTCAATAAATTAAAAGCCCTTTATAAATTGATATTTATAAACAGTGAGAAGATCTATGTTCCCTATCTGAAAGATAACTCAGAGGTACTCTAGATAGTAGGTGGCGAGGATAAGGGCTACGAGAGCTTCAAAATTCATGCTTACAAACCCACAGATAACCAAGTGCACTGGGAGTCTTAATCAGTCAGAATTTATGGAAGCATTGAGGGCTATTAAACCAAGGAAGTTATGATCGCTCTCAAGGAAATCTAAAAGGATTTCCCAAACAATTAATAGAATATAATAAGAATCAAATATCTTACTTAATAGTTTCATAAATCTGCTCTTTATAAGTGATAGATATAAATTAAACAATGAGATTTATCTAGTTGACATCGGTGCTAATATTGGGTGGTATTCTTTGGCGGCGGCTTCTATAGGATTTAAAAGTTTTGCTTTTGAACCTTGGGATGAGAATATGTTAAATTTATTTTGATAGATTAGAACGTGCTATATATTAACAAAAGCATACAAGAAAATGAATTCTAAAACTATATCACAGTTTCTATTTTAATAGAGTTATCGACAAGGCACTCGGAGAGGGAAACTACTCCTGTGACATATACTCATTCGATGGTAGTGTACTAAACGGATTAATCAGATGCGAAAATATTAACAAATTTGCTCTTAAAATAATGGCATTTTTATTTTTTAAATAAATTAATGAGAGGAAATATTTGATAGCTACTTATTATAACCTTATTAGGTGATTAAATCCAAAAATATTTTTTTTTACTTTCTTAAATTATATTCGAGTTGCCAATAAAAAAGAGATATACAATTTATATCCTTCCAAAATAAAGTAGATTTATTCTCTTTCCTTTTGGACATGAGACATTAATTTTTAATATAAAAATATATCATAAGAGTAAGGCATATATTTTTCTTGTATTTTTTATAAGAAATAATTTTTGAATTATTTCCTAATTCATCTAGGATAATTTTATCTCGCTTCTTTCCTTAAAATAGAATAAGAAATGTGATATTTAAATTATTAATCTAAGGCAACTAATTTTTTCCTATTTTTAAACTAATAAACTCTAATGTATTTGACTTTTGCTTGAAATTTGCTGATATTTTATTTTAGTTATTGAAAATGACACAGTAGAGCAGTGGGCACACCCAAGGTCTTCAGCGACTGTGAGACAGTTGGATGAGTACATTAATATTATTCCAGAGGGTGGCAAAGTTGGCGTTGTCAAAATTGACACAGAGGGAATGGACTACTTTATTATATAAGGGGGCTTGAAATTCTTGGCTCACCACAAACCACTATACATCTAGAGCGAATACCACCCACCTATGATCAAGAACAAAGGCTACAAACCATAAGATCACATTGACCTTCTCAGAAGTCAAATTTATTATTTTTCCCTAAATGAATTTGATTGAATTTCTCATCTATAACATATTTAAAGGGAGCATTTAAACTTCTTAAGCGATTTAAATGGTTATATTTTAAATGTTTTAAATAAGTATAGGCTACGAAATTCACAAGAGAGGATTCGATGGACCCATTCACATATTTAAAATGGGATTAGTCTAGTTTAAGAAACAAAAGTAGCTTTTAATTCGTCTTATACTTTGAACAAAAATGCTGCAGATATTTCTAAAAATACTAATAATTTTGAGAAATAAATAATTGTATTTCCTTTAAATTAAATGATTTTTTTTAATAGAGGAAGAGTAGAGTGGTAATAATTGCTAATTTGTTTTCTTGTCTAATTTTTGATTGAAGAAAGTGCGTAAATGCATTTTAATATGTTCATAAAATATTAGTTATTGGATTATTGATTGTAACAACTGAAGATGATATGAAGGATATAACAGCAGCCTATGGGTATGCTGAGATATTCGGGGTTAGAATCCAGCAAGAAAACTTGTGAAAAATATGCTCTTATTAAATATCACACAATTTTTTACTTTCTTTAACACAATCGGAGTTTATTTAATTGGTAGAAATCTAGTGAATCACAAATTAGAATTCTGTGAAGCAATATTATCCATATTATTTAAATCAACAGATAAGATTTTATAAAATTCAGACTGTAAATAAAAGAATAAAATAATTCCTCCTTAAATTATGTATAAAATAATTTCAACAACTTTTGAATCATATAATCTAATAAGATTAATTGCATATGGTAAATAAGATAATTGCTAATTAAGAAAGTTTTAAAATTCTTTCTATATTGATCTATCACATTGACTGCTCTATGATGTCAGGAGTTATAACTCCTATGGCAGCAGCACTTAGCTAACTGCTAGTTGCTTCTTTTATATAGTACTCATCCAATTCTTTTTCTCTGCTAACGATGTGCTAAGCCATCATAAATTTCACTTCTTCCTTCATAGTCTTATGATACCTCTGCAAATACTCCTTCAATTTGTTTAAGTCCTCTACCCCAGCCAGATATTCCTAGTATCTTAGGTCCAATACAGACTTACTCATACTCTCTGCTAAACTTCTCATCTTACTCAACTGCTTCTACTCATCAGTTTCTAAAACAGAAGAGGTCTCTTCTATAGTCTCAGGCTCAAACTACTTGCTTTAGTCTAATACCCTCCCTCTCGGATTCGATTTTATTCAATAGATAACAAATTATAATTAAGAAGAGTCTTAATTAGTATTTGCTGGATATTTTACCGAAGATTTTTGCATTAGGAATAAATTTATTCACGTTTTTCTACTAAGGGCTTTATTATCTATTCTAAGAGTTGTATTGCTGTTAGACTGCATTCGCCTTATTTTAACTTTTAGATTAATTTTAGTAAGTAAAACTATGTTCCAAGTCTTAGTTTAATCTGCTAGCGTTATTTTGATTTTAACTCCATTACTTAGGCATTAAATCTATTTGCTTGGCTTATTTTTAAACTTTTCCTGTATTTGGTTTCCCGTTTTCTTGGCTTTTGTTTCTAAATGAGTACTCCTGCTCGTCTTAAGCTTTTCTTGACTTCAAAAGCATTTTCTGTATCTTGTTTTAGTTCTCTTGAAGTCTAGCTTTTATGGTTTTGCTTATGAGGGTTTATTTTAGCACCTGATTTTGCTTCAATACAGCCCTTTCTACGCTTAATGAATAAGGCTGATAAACTGGTACTGCAGGGAGAGTTGGCATCTGAGGCAAATTGTCGGAAAGAGGATTAGTTTTGTCTGAGACGAAAGTTATAAAAGGTAATAAATTCAAGCTAAGGATTATCAAAGTTTTGTTCATGCTCTTTTAATTCCTGGAATGAAAGAAGAATTTCTTCTCTCGTATCTTTTAATTATCAGGCAACGTTTATTTCAGCGCAAGCTTAAATAAATTCCATAATAAATAAACACTTTTGCAGCCTTGAGCTGAAAGTGTTTGCCTCATCTTATATATCTTTTAAGAAAGAGGCTTACAGCCTAAAATAAGTTAAGATAATAGATTAGCCCTTCTTTTTAGAGAGCCTTGATTTTGTCCATTTCTTAACTAGCTTTAAACGTCATCTCTTGAATACTACTAGGCGTAAAGTTATCATTTTCTTATGACGATTATTCTCTCCTGTCCTTTCGCAAGCTAGTAAATGTTTTATAGAGTTTCGAAACTTTTTTTTCTACAACTTCATCATCCTCATTTAAATTATATAAATTGTGCTAATTAAGTGAAGACATGGCTAGAATCTCTCCTTCATTTGTCTTCCGCTTATGAATATTTTGAAAAGATTTTGGAGATGGAGTGCGAGATCTCAAATTTAAGGTTACTTTCTTCCAGTTTGCTTCTGTTTTATTTACACTTTAAGGATACTAAGAAGCAGTCTACTACTTATCAATAGCAGATTGAATATAAATAAATGTTCTTGTGAAAATAGTGATTGACTATAGAGTGGCTATTTTTACTTGAGCAAGGTTGTATTTGGTCTGTCTAACATCAGCCATTTAGTTCCTCTTGAATTTATTCTAGAAAGACTCTGATCTCCCTAGGATTTTAAGTTTAGGGTTTCTAATTGATTATTCTCTTGTTGTTGATTTAGTGATTCGTTTCTGTATTTCCCTTTTTCTCCGTTTAAGCTGGAAAGCGTGACTCCAAAGCTCTTCAAATAATCTTACAACTTTGAGGAGTCTTCATGCTGGAAATATTTGTGATTGGATCTTGAACTTGCTTTCAAAGTCTGAAATGTCGTGTTTGTTGCTCTAAAACTCCCCTCGCTTTCATTAAACATACTTTGAATCCTTTCTTTCTCAGTTTTAAAATGATCTCAACAAATAGTGAAATGAAATATTTTCTTTGAGAATAAATTTAATCTGCATCATAAATTGAACTATTCATCATCTTCCTCTTCCTTTGTTAGCTATTTCTTTGAATTTTGCGTCTAATGAGCTGGGAATTTATTCTAGGATTGCTCTTTGCAGTCGTCTTAATTTTCTTCACATTTTAAGGAGAAATATTCATCCTCAAACCGCATCTTTCATTTATTAGACCTCCAAATCTATCTTAAAGTGTGACAAAGTTGTTTTTAAAGTCTGAGTCTATTTTGCAAGTGTTGCACATGGATAAAATAGGAACGATGTCATCAGCCACAGTTAAAAAAATAAATTCGAGGTCGGGAATCAAAGAAAAACTAGTCTCAGTTTATACCCTTATGCGAAGTTGGAAAGATTATGTCGTCCATCTTCTTAATAAAATGATCCGACCCCTGATATTCCTCTCTTTTCTATTGCTTGGGCTAAACACCATCACGCTCATTTTTAATATCTATGAGGCCTTGCCAATCAAATTTTTGAAGATTCTCTTCTTCATCAACTTGCTGGTTCTCATTATTCTTACAGTTAGAGAACTCCTTCTAGCAGCAGCTACAAACTGAAATGGACTTCTAAGAGCGATCTCTTAAGTTTATGGCCTGCAGCTAGTATGGATTGTTAATGTCGAAGTTTTCTTCAAT
The DNA here is from genome assembly GCA_027382625.1 of Tetmemena sp. SeJ-2015. Classification (NCBI taxonomy): domain Eukaryota; phylum Ciliophora; class Spirotrichea; order Sporadotrichida; family Oxytrichidae; genus Tetmemena; species Tetmemena sp. SeJ-2015. The sequence goes on along the minus strand of JAJKFJ010011825.1, from coordinate 5,833 downwards.
TTAGAGTGGAGATAACTGCTTTCTGGAATAGTTTGAAATCTTAGACTTTTATGAACGATCTTTACTTTTGCTGAGAGATCCCTTGCTTTCTTTGCTTGCATTTTTTCTCATCTGTGATCTTTTCTCTTCTTTAATATGAGGATGCTAGTCAACATCTTAGACTGTTTGAGAAAAGCGTGATCCTAGATCTTGATCACTTAAGTTTTCCTTGCTTGAAGTATCAATATTTTAAAGGTAAATTTATTTATAGAGAATTATAAGTAAATTAGAAAAACAAAGCAGTATTTTGGATGGAAAATTAAGCTAACTTGAACTCTGGAGAAATCAAACAAATATAAAAAAAAAAACTTAATAAAATTTCTCCCTTTTTTACATAGATTTGATTAATTTAATTATTAATAGTTAAGGAATTAAGATCCCCTAACGGGCATATAATACTTAGTCGATTTAAAGTAATTCACAGGCGTAACTCCTTGATCAGTTGTGCCACGTCACAGCGAAAGCCCACCGTGATTAATTTAATTAAATTTGTGCAATATTGTGAGTGTAAGGTAGTTGAATGATAGCATCCACTGTCTAAGAGACAGAGTGAGAATGTGCTTCCCTTTAAGAATGATTTTACCTAAGTCTGTTTTAGTAACGCGTCTCTCTCATTTTTTGAGAAGCTTGATTTGATTACGGAAAGGGAAGAGCCTTTATTATGTTGGGAGTCCCTCCTAGACTTTCCAGAGGAGGAATTAATGACTGCGCAAAATACAAGTCGTTATGACTTCCACTCTCGAAGAAAAAAGTTCTATTCATCAGATTGGTGCTTTCAATTTAAAAAAGGTAGGATAATTGTAATTTCAACAGACTTCTTCTTTGGATTTCTGTAGCTAATAGATTAAGCATAGTTATTTTTTAGCAATTTGATCTGGTTTCGTTTGGTTATATTTTGTGTCAGGGGTTTAGTATCATAATCCGTAACCTCTAAATCCTTAATCATCATTTTTATTATTTTTAATTTTATTCTATTACTTTTTGTAAAATAATATTCATAAATTATTAACTCATATGATTAATTATTCTTTGACTTGTTTAAATAAGAAGAAGAGATTTTATTTTAATCGAGCTTAAAATTATGTGAATTATTATGGAGAATTATTAAGTAAAATTTAAGTTTAGTGAAAGAATGTCAATATCTGCTGCTGTTACTGCTACCAGAAAACAAAAGTAAAACTAAAGTTTCTATTAAATAAATATCTTAAAGTCGTATTTATTTGCATTATAGGATGAATAAGATTAGATGATCAATGATAATGATTCTCAAAAATAAACGAAAATTTTCACTTTATGTAACAGTAGTTTATTTGATTAATTAAATGATTATTTTGATAAATTAAATAAGTAAGAAATGGAAGAGTGAAGGAAAGCGGGCGGCATCATCATTGAACGCATTCCTAAATCCAAATAACTCCCAATTGGCATATTATGTAAGTAAACCTTTTTTATTTGTTCATTATTCTGAGCATTATTATTATGTTTAGCTCTATTTTAACTCATCTTACCATATAAATACTTGATAGACAAGAGAAGGAGACAGAGTAATTACGAAGCACTAAAGTTCTACATTTGCATCAATAGCTCAGGATATTTTGGAAATCAGCTTGCTAGGAATGAATGAGTTCCCTCCTTGTGGTCGAGAAAGTATTAAAATTGTAAGTCATAAATATTTCCATGCGAATTTAAAGGAATATATTTAGAGGGAAGAGAACAGAACATTTGGAAGCAGATATTGTTCAGTAAAAAGTATGAAAACTCTAAATGGAAAGTGAAATAGCTTTCTAAAACATTCTGTGAAGATCCCTAGAAAATGATAGTTAGCGTCAAACCTATGAAATTTTTTAAATTTAAGAATTTGTATTTCGCAATCATCTTTTCATATCCTTCCCATATTAAACATATTATAGAATATTAATGATAAAGATCTTATTTGTGAGCAGTCTGCTGACTTATTTGAGTTGCTAGCAAGTTGAAACAACTTAAACATCAGATTTCGTATAAAGGCTTTAAGTTACAAGCATGGGCGAAAGGCTTTTGAGTTTTGAGGTGAAGCCAGATGTTAATGACCCTGTGAGTTTGCAGAGAGCAGAAGAAAACAGTTTATACTCCATCCTGTTGATCGGAGGGATGTCTTCGTCTGCTGAGAGATACAAAGCCAAAATCATAGCAGGAGAGGTTCCACTCTTAGAAGGAGCTAGATATCTAGTTCCATCTCCAAAGCAAATATAAATTATATCTAAAACATATTAAATTAAAGTAGACATTTTTCAAAATGGGAGGCATTACTCAACTTTATGTTTTATTTCAATTTAAGATAAAAACTATCTCCGAGTGTATTTAAATTTAAAGAACTTTGTAATACATTATTCAAATTATTTTCAAGCAACCTAAAATTAATAAAAGTTATTTAAAAAGAAAGAATAATTTATACACTAAAGTAGATAAAGAAGAGGAAATTTTCAATTATAATATTTCTTAAAAATATATAATTTTTTCTTTAAATTTAATAAATGAATATGAATATAAAATTTGATAAAAGCTAAGAACAATAGAAAGATTAGGAGGATAGGTTGAATATGCTTGGTACGATGTGAAAGACCTAGATGGAGAGCACCCAGACAGAAACAATATAGATCCCATTTTTAGCAAAAGAAGTTTGTTAATATAGAACACTTTGACGAGTCTGTGAAGTTTCTGTAAGAAATCATAGATGAGGAAGTTTAAACTCATCTCCAAGGCAACTATACAAGACTATATTAATCAAATTAACATTTAATTCTATTAGACTGATTATCGTGGGTTACTCTCAAGGAGGTTACTTGGCTTATCACTTAGGGCTGGTTACTCCACACACCTATGGATTAGTGGTACCTATGGCTTCACTAATCATGCCCTAGGTCATGCATAGACTACTAGGCCAAGAGGAAACCTTTAACCTTTCAAGAAAGGCAAACGTTACTAAAATAGTGCACATTCATGGCGCTCACGATGAACTCTTCCCTTATAGGCAAGCCATATCAAATATCGGCAGAAATCTAGTAGAGACTCTTAATTGGTAAAACTTTGAAGTCAAAATCATTCCTGGTATCCCTCACTAAGCCAGAAAAATAAACTATGAAGAGATTAAACTATCCATAGAGAGGTTTATTCAGTTAGATAGGAGAGCTCACGACACAAGCGAAAATTTATAGTACGAAATGAATGAGGAATTATGAGCATATAAGTAGTAAAAATGAATTCCAACTAACCTATTTATAGATTAATTGAGCCTTTTTTCTTATCAAAAGATGTTTAATAATTTTGCTCATTTATTTCTTTTTAAGAATTGAAAATATACACTGATATTTAAATTGCAAAAACAATGATTTATAATGATAGCAGATGTAACTTTTAATCATATTTTATTTAAATCTATGTTTTAACACGAGCATCTTAATTAAGAAGCATTAAGAATTCATTTTTATTGAAAGAATTAAGTGAAATAATCGTATTAGATTTGATAAGCATGTGTAATATTAAGTAGAAAATATTAATCAAATATCGAAGAATGGAAAGTCAGATTTGTGCATAGCCCGAAGACCCTGCAATAGTAAGCACCAATAATTTAACATAACTTTATCTTCCCACTATAGGTTGCTAGACTCGTGGTTGAAACAATAAATGAAAGACTCATGGTTGTCTCACTCAGACCTTAAGGAGCGTAAAGTGGTGACCCTAGCTCATCCACAAATTCAAGTCACTTTCCAAAGTTCAGTTTGTTATACTTGTGTGGACTTGGTGGAAGCGGCGAACTTTTCCTCAATTTAATGAAGAGAGGTGACTTCCCTTTGATAGAAGGAGTCAGGTATCTCCTTCCCACTCCCAAGATCAAGTATAAATCATATTTAAAGAGTTAAAACTAAATGAGGAAATTAAGATTCAGTATTCTGAACGCATAAACGTCGAAACTTACTCTTGGTATAACGTTAAGGACCTTGACCCTGAAGACCCAAACAGGTACGTCATGATTTATTTAGTAAATTATTTACTAAATTATTTTCCTAAATAACTTTTTTATAAACAAGTTAACTACCTAAAGATATAGTTAGGTTTGGAAAAAATAAATTTGAATTTAATATAGGGCAAATACAAATGGGTGATTTCGTAATTTACGTTCTTATAAATACAAATTTAGAGCATTATTTTTACTGGTTACTATTTTAAATGCTTATCTTCCTTGTCTAAAGTCTAATTTCACTTTATTATTTTCGTGTCTTGATATTCTATTCGTCATTTGTATTCTTCCTCCTTCTTGCTATTCAAACCCTAGACATAGCATTTAAGTAAATTGACAAAATTTCTAAAATACTTACCCTCATCATTGCGTTACAGTAATCATTTTATCTGCAGACTGTATTTTTATGATGAATCTTAGGCCGATACTGTTAGTACATAGTAGAAATAGGACTCTTGTGTCGCGAATCATCACTTTTATAGACTCATGATTAGCCTAAAAAAGCATTATAGGTTGACATAAATATGAGCTAAACTCTAAAGTAATCATCATAATTATTGTCAAATAAAAAAGGTTTACTTACTATGGTTAACTATTTGAGCATTTCAAGAGTCTCTAGTGCGCTTATTTCTCCTGTCCCTCTCTCCTTCTTTTTCTTTAATATTTGTTTAATCAATAAATGAAATAATAATCTTAATTGAGCTATTAAAGAGTTGTTGTATCAGATGGGAAATAAATTGTATTTTAGAAATTATCAATCACTGATCACGCAATTGTATTTGACCTATAATAAATATCTATGAGCTAGATGGATGAGTCACTGAGTTTTCTGAATGAGATAATAGAGACTGAAGTGAGAGAGCATCTGGGAGGAGACCATTCTAGACTTTTTATAGCAGGTTTTTCGCAAGGTGGGTGCCTGACCTATCATCTAGGATTACTGACTCCCAATCAATACGCTGCTCTCTTTCCATTTGGTGCAGTTGTCATCCCTCAGGTTCTGGAGAGAGCTGAAGCTAATAGAGACTTATTCATAACTTAATTTACCAAAATGAATTATAATGCATGAATCATATTCAAGATAGATAAGAAAGCTTAGAGTCTATAAATTCTTCACTTACACGGTGAGGATGATTCTCTCTTCGCCAGAGATAAAATTAAACATAACTTAATGAGAAACTTGATAGACAAACTACATTTCTAAAACTTCTAACTCAAATTCTTCGAGGGACTAGATCACATTATTCATTTAATTTAGATGGAGAAAATATCATTTTGCTTTTCACAATTTTGTAGATTTTTGATAATAAATAAGATATGTTTTAACTATAGTTTAAATAAATTGAATAATTTTATAACTTTCGATAAATAAGTGATATAAATATAGAGAAAACTGGAGGTAAATTTTTTCACTTTTTAAAAATCTTTTTCTTAATTAAATCATTTTTACTTGTACTAGGAAGGATCAGTTCTAAGACATGAATAAAATGATAAAAAATATCATAGCGCACAGAATTGAGCAAGGAAAGCTTTGAAAACGCGCTTATATCTGATTATTAAGAATTTAATAAAGCATTCAGGTTAATAATAATTATTATTTCTATTTATTCTTATGTTTTTAAACTCTATCCTTTCTAAGTAATTGCTTCATATTTTTATCAATTATTTTTGTAAAGGTAAATTTTTTGAATTTAATTTGATATCTGAAATTAATCTAAAAGAAAGTCTCAAAAAGTTTCAGCTATCATTGAAATGGTCTGAATATTTAAAATGTCTTTCTGGGCCATTTTTTGAAAC
>JAJKFJ010011819.1:0-12735 GCA_027382625.1 Tetmemena sp. SeJ-2015 | reverse complement strand
ATAGCAATAATAAGTAGTTCCGCAGGTCAGCTTAGGGTAATTGAACCCTGCTTCAGCTATCGGAAATGGATTGAACCAATAGTAATTCGTGCCTCCTCAATAAATGACCCCCAATTCTCTCCAAAACTAACAAGCTATGATGAACTAAAACTAATTTTTGAATTAGCAGCAACAACAAATGCTCTCGATTTAGTAGCAGTAATAGATGAATTAAATGCAAATGCAAGGCTTTCAACAACCCAATTTAGGATTTGGATAAAATCAGATGCCTCCCCCATCTCAGCCTAGCCAGCACTTCCAACAGCAATAAATGCTCTAATAGACACCTAGTCTGCCATCAATCAACCAACTGATCGGAAACTAATTTACTATATATATTTAATAAGGCTTCAATCAGATGAATTAAATGGGTATGGGTCTACCAGGAGCTCAAGGCTTAGGTATGGGAAATCAGTTCTTAGATTAGTAGTAGTAGTTTGGATAGAACAATATGCTTCCAGGTATGAATCAGTTACTCAACCCCATGGCCCAGTAGCAGCAAATGAGAGGACAGAGTATGATCAATCCTTAGCAATAAACTCAAGATTTTCTTCAAACTCAATAATAGCTTGAGCTTTAGCGCAATTATTGTTATTATAAATTATTGAATAATGCGCCAACTTCAGGCTTAGTATGACCCTAATGGTTAATTAGGGCTTTAATAGTTGGGGCAATTTTAAAACTTCTAGCAGAATCAGCTAATGAATCAGTTGAACCCTTATGGATAATAGATGGGGATGGTTGACCCTCAAATGCAGGCCCTATAGCAGCAAATGCTTGGAATATAAGGCAACCAACTTAATCAAATGGGTCAGCTTGAACTGATGCAGCTAATGAATTAGTAGAATTAGCAAGAATAGTTAGCTATGTAACTAAGATAAGGTCTTGGAGCTTAACCTGGTTAGCTTCCATCATTAAGCTAGATTACAGGACTTGGTCAGCAGAATCCTTTAAATGGACAACTACAACTACCTTCACTCAGTCAGATAGGATAACTAAATCAGAACTTTGGAGGTCTGGGCAATTAATTTGGCATGAATCAGTTCTTAGATCCTCTTCAACAGCAATATTCATAAGAATTAATGAGTACATAGTGTTTCTTTAAATACATGGTTGCTAATATGCCTAACCTAAAATTTATATTATTTTTTACTTAGATATATCTCTTTATATAGGTGAGAAGCTCTATTATCAACCTCTTCTTTATTTAATACTAAATAAAAAATTAAGCAACTATCATATATTTTATAAGTATTATAGGGAAGATAGAATTAGGTAATCTAATAAATACTTTCACAAATAAATAATTGATTTGAATAAGTAGCTAATAATATTTTTTTTTAATTAAGATGGGGTTCTGAAAATGTAAAGATAGTTTTCATATGAGAGAGGCTCTATACTTTCAACTATTGAGCAATACCTTATTATCCTATTTGTGTAGGCATGATTAAATACTAATTTGCATATATAAGGTTAGACATGGGGAGGCAAAGCATTCAAGAAATCAGCAAAACGCGAGAGAGATCCTAAAACTAACATATATTATTGAAAAACACTTGCCCAATGTCTTATAAATAAATCAAAGATTTATTAGTGAGTAAATACTTTACTTTTTGCATATGATTTCATGTAAATTTGTATTTAGGAAATTAATATACAATAGCACCTTATCTTTTTTTCCTTAAAAGCCAAGATCTAGATATCCTATCAAATTAGAACTCTTACTTTATTCAAAATTGCAATATTTTAAAAGTATATTTATATTTATATATTTAGTGAAAAATGCATCTCAAACTACAATTTATTGAAGAATACAAATTAATTTAGCTCAAAATATGTAGTAAAATTATAATCAAAGGCAATATTTTAATATGCAATCCTAATAGAGTTGTCTTCTCTTCTCAATCAGTAATTATCCTATATATGATTTAACATAAATTATTATTACTAATAAGTCCTTAGAATTTAAAACTTATAAATAAGTATATGTCATGTTATGATTGTATTATGAGGGATAATAGCAGTTGCTGAACATGATGCAAAACCAAGGCTAGAATGGAATGATAAATCCCTTGATGCAGTAGCCAGGACTTAATGGACTGATGGGAATGCCAGGACAGTAATTCCAAAGCACCATGAACTCTAGCAACGCCTTCAATGAAATGTCAATGATGCTCTAGCAAACTTAGATGCAGTCCCAAGGCCTGCCATCATAGAATTTCAACCCATTCACTCCACAGCAGTAAGCTATGATGGGTATGGGTTAGCAACTACCAGGTCACATGCAAGCTCTTCAGTAACAATAAATGACTCACCATTATAATTTAATTAAGGAAGAGCATCAGCTCACAACTAGAGTCATCAGCAGCAGCCTTAATTATATTTAATTCACTCGAGTCCACGATTTTAGCTTAATTCAACCAGACCAAGAAAACTATAATGACAAGCAACAAGATCCCCCAGTCCCTCCTGCAATCTTTGACCCAGGTGAATACGACTTATCTTGGATCCTTGAATATCTAATTATTTATTATTTGATGCGGGAGAAACTCCTGACTAGCTAGGAGCATGCCCCTATTTAACTTAGGAAGATATTCAGAAAGCAGTGTTTAGCAAGAACTATGTGGACTAGTTGTACTTGGTGAAGTGGAAGGGTCTTTCTTACAGTCAGTGCACGTGGGAGAATGAGTCAACTCTCAGACCAATTTTTGAGGAGAAGATTGGAGAGTACAAGCAGTTCAATAGAGGACTGGACTAAAACCAAAGAGAGAAGCTGGACCAATTAATTAAGAACCACAAGAAGATGCTTAGATTCACTGAGAAGAAGTACCAGAACAACAAGAAGATGGACGAGAACCAGTAGAACATAGTTGCTCTTCAAGAAGCCAAATTGAACAGGCAACTTCTAAATCAGAAAATACAAGACATCATGGGTCAGTCGTTCTACCAAGTGGTATAGTACAGTGAGAAGGATGGACTCATCCCTCAGTTTAAGAGTAAGAATATTAGTGCTTTCTAATTGATTATTTAGGACCTCATTAATTGCTGAAAGACTACCAAATAATTGGATTGAATTGGCTTATTAGAGCCTGGCATCAGCACAGAAACGTTGTACTAGCTGATGAGATGGGTTTGGGAAAGACTATAATGACTCTCTCTTTGTTTGAGCACTTCAACAGAGTGTATAGGTTGAAGGGTCCTTACTTGATCCTTGCTCCTTTGACTACTCTTGAACACTGGAAGAAGATTGCTGAGGAGTGGACTACTCTCAACTCAGTTCTCTATTTCATAATCATAGCTTTTTGTTAAAATAGTTATTAAATTTAATTTAATCATTTTTGAAAAAGATTTAATTCAATTAAATAATTCAAAGGAAATTTTTTTTATTTGATAATAAGTTTTATAGTTCATTTAAAAAATAAATTTAAATAATTTAGAGGTCTAACTAATAATATATTGTATTTTAGGTAAATATTAATTTGGTGATATTACGATCCTGGAAGTGCAGAGGGCAGGAGTGAACTAAGATACTGGGAGTGGTTCTACACAGACATTATTTAATTACATTACCTACAAAGGACAGGTGACTAGCAAGTCAGAGTTGTTTAAATTCAACATCATCATCACTTCGTTCGAGGTGTTCATGCAGGACCTCAACCCCATAATCCAGGAGATCCCATTCCTCTACATAGTAGTCGATGAAGCTCACAGACTTAAGAACAAGCAGGCCAAAACACTCAAACTACTCAAAGACCACCCTTGCAAAAGAATCTTACTCCTTACTGGAACACCAGTCCAGAACAATACAAAGGAGTTGTGGACTCTGCTTAACTATATAGAGCCAGACAAGTTCAACTCAATGGAAGATTTCATGGAAAACTACGGAAACCTTGAAAACTTTGAACAGATTTAGAAACTTCACACCATCCTCAAGCCTCACTTCCTTATAGTATAAGATTGTTGTTGATTAGGGCTTAAATCATTCTCATAATTTTACAGAATTTTGGAAATTTATTAAACATTATTAATACAATTGGTGTATCACAGAATGAGGGAAACTAATGCTAAAGTAAGTATTTTATTCTCATAACAGAAGAAGAGGACTAATCTATTTATATAAAGTGAAGAATTTTACTGTGAAGTTGAAGGAAATCAGTATAATCTCTCTATATTCTCCTTCAATTATTATTTGTATCTCATTTTGAAAAAACAATATATTATGATGATGAATGATGAATTATTGAGTACGTAAAAGAATAATCAAGTTCAAGCCTCTTTATAGAGATCAGACTTAATTAAACAACTCAAGCATGAAAAACAATATATTAAATCACATTATATTCATAAAGCTTAAAAAATACTTACCATATATCTTACTTTCTCTTAATTCGAATTTTTTATCAGAAGGCTTTTTGCTAACTGTTTCACTCTCATCTCATTTCCGTCATTGAGCCAAACCCTAATTATAGCTGTTAGTTTAATAAAAAAGAGAATTAAATTAATAACAAAATAAAAAATTGCAAATCAGTGGCATTTGAAGTGTGAGATATTGCTTCTTTGTGAGAGGTCTCTAGTTCATAAGGTTTTTAACTTGGCTAATTTGTTGGTTCAGAGTTTGTGACATCAATACCTCATCATAAACACCTCATATCGTAATAGAAGAACTCATATTATAATTCAATAAGCTATCGAACAAGCCCCATACTGAGCTACCTTGCTCGCGACTTAACGGTGAACTATTGACAACTCTTCATTTATTATTTTAACTTAATTCAGATTTTCATTTAAATTTTAACTTTATCTACATTGGAATTAAGTTTAAAATTTCATTAAACAACTTTGAATTTGCTTCTCTCAACTTTAGATAAACTAATTGTATTAGATATATAAATAATATGATAAATTACCTGCAGCTAGATAGTGTTCCTCTAATAATGCTTCCTTCCAAAAATTGACAAGTCTGGAGCCTCTAGGAACTACTTTATCAATTAACTCATTGATTGCTTCTGGCTTTTGCGAAGCTGCTCTAACTTCCTCTATTATAGCTTTGAGCAAATTAGAAGGTTTGTCATGTCCTCGAGATCCTTGCCCGTGCCCTTGAAGCCCACTTGGCAAGTTTTCATGGCTACTCTTCTCTTTCATGTTTAGTTCCTCTCCATCTGCTTTTGTTTTTTTCCCATTGTGTTTTTTCTTTTAACTTGAAGTACCACATATTTAGCACTTCAATATTCTCTTAAAATTGTTCATTTGTGAACCACAGAAATATAAAACCCTTATCTTGAAGTTTATGTTGTGAGTTTTTAGAATATATTCCTCATCTCATGGTTCTGTGCTTAAATCTTAATCCAGTCCTACTCCAAGGTTGGTCAAAGTTAGCAACGCTGAAAAGCTTTCTAGCCCTTTTGACCTACTATTTCCGAAGATCTTTCTAGTATTGCTAATTCATAACGTTGATTTTGAATCCAATGCTATTTGTCCTTGTTTTTATTGTTATTAGTGAAACCGTGATCTAGAAAGTCTTTCTTTTATCTGAGTGCATTCCAAGCTTATATATGCTAGATCTGTGATGATAATTGTTGTTTTTATGAGCTATCTTCGCTATACATTTTAACTCAAAATATTTTTGTCTCTAATTCTTTTCTTTGTTTCACAGGGCTTCATGAGATTGCTAAATGTGCTTTATCATGTAAGAAGGAGATAAGATCTTTGGACTTGCAGGGGACTTGCTTTCATTCTTTTCTCTTTTTGCTTCGACATTCTCTTCTTCTCAAGTAATAGCATGGAGATAAATTAAAAATATTTATAAAAAATGAAAAACTATATTAGTGTCAGTTGCTTATATCCTGTTCACACTTTTTAAAACATTTAAAACATCAAATTCATCCATTATAATTATTAATTGAATTCCTAAATTTTAATTCAGAGATGGAAGACGATATTGAAGTAAGTCTTACAGCTCATAAGGTTTTGGAAGTTCTAAAATAGAAAAGAAAAAAGGATTATCACTTACTCAAGAAAATATGTTAAGTGATGAGAATTAAAAGTAATTTTCAATTATTTTAGGAACATTAAAACGATTATACTTCAACCAAATCTAGACATCTAATTATTTAATTGAAATTAACTTACACTCATTCAACAAAATTTAATGTCAAAATAATCTGAGTGAGAAAGAACATGAAATAAAATTCAAATGAAACGCATGGCAGGCCTAATTCTAGCCTAGCATATAATTAGTTTTTTATCTAATATTTTCAGATCGATCCTTTCTAGTTCCCAAAGCAAAATCTATTAAATAGCTTGAGTAAAGAAGAAACCAAAAGACATTTAAAAATAGCTATTTTAAAATAAATCTGTTAAGTGCATGTATATTTTAAATAAACTAAATCACTAATTCAAAGAGCAGGTTAGACAGGGAAGGAAAAATTTCTACTTAGACGAGGTCATCTTTAGCTCTTTACCATTTTTGGCTAATAAATATAGCAATTGAAATACATACTTCTTAAGATCTACAAACTCTAAGATATAAAAAACTAAATCAGTAGTGGCGGCCATGACTAGCACACCTCCTTTTATCAAATATTTATACAGAGATCTTCAAAAATTATGAAGATCTTATCTGTTTTCCTTTTCTATTGGAGATGGAAGGACGAAGTGAAATAGCAATAATTTTTGACAACATCAGAGCGTATCACGGAAAAAAAAACTGGTCAAGAGGACTGTATCTAAAATGGCATAAATATGGTTTTTATTCCTCCTTATACTCCATGGAACTCTATTGATATACTTTTTTTCTTCAATAAAAACTAATTTAACATATATAAATGCTTATAAATTTCAGCAAGGCTGAAAGTTTAGCGAAGAGAAGCATATTGAAAGAGATTTCTACAAGATCGAAATCATAAAATAAATTATGTTCTGGAGCAATTACAAATATAACATAAATTTCGGTTTGACTTGAGTTTAAATAATAGGTTTATCAAATATCAAAACTCCATGCGTTAAACAAATCCATATCTATGTCTCTAGCTATCTAATCTTGTGAGTTAGGAAAAAGGGTTAATTTGCGATCAGACTGAGAGCCTCTCTTCATCCCTGCTATCTCATAAAAAAAATACTGATAAATCCCAGCCCTAATTTTCTTCTTCCTCTGCTTGCGCTGATAGCTTGCCAGACTTCTCTCTTAAAATAATTTAATTTATTAGGAATTAAGCATCCCTAACGGGCATATAATACTTAATCGATTTAAAGTAATTCACAGACGTTACTCCTTGATCAGTTGTGCCACGTCACCATGAAAGCCCATCGCTCTTAAAATAATTTAAGAATTATTCCTTAAATTTCTATTAAAGTAAAGAGTGAAATCTTACTTGAGGAAAAAGGAATCTGAGTGAGATTTTTATGTTTGCTTCCTTAAAATACATTACATTAATTTTTTCATAATCCTTTACAGGGTCTTCTCAGTTAGGAAGGATGTTTGACAAGGCACTTTAGGTTATTCTCTGCCATAGTGTTTACGATCTTAAAGAAGAAAGTAAGCTCGGTCTGTTTCCCTCCTGCAGGTATGTCCCACAGAAATTTAGCAATGATAAGGTTAAGATCGTCATTCTGTATTTTGACAGAGCTCATTGGGTACTTTTGTGACCTTGACTGATAACATAGGAAGAAGGAGTTTCTTCAATGCTTTAAACACTTGCCTCTACAAATTAATCTCTTTATTTTTTCCAAAGGAGGAAGGTAGTAGTGAGCTGAATAAATTAAGGTTTTTAATAAGCTACACAGTTCTGTGAGATAGACATTAATTTCTTTATTGGATCTAAACAGTGAGGCCAGCTCGTTCTTACTAACATTAAGAAGCTTCCTCTCCTCAAAAATTGAAACATCTCTATGTCTTTAATTCTTTTTTATTGCTTTGCTTTACTTTTCTATAATCAGAGTTACCATTATATATAACTTCTTTACTTTTTCTTTGTCTGTGTCTGCTTCTCGTTTTCTTATTAGCTTTCCAAAACTAATTCTTTAAAACTCTGTTAGAGAGCTTACAAGACTTACCTATTTTGCGCTGAAAAGGTCATTATGAATGCGCACGCTCTTAATTGCAAGCTCATTCTCATAGGAACTTTGTTTTAGTGCTAATGAAAGAACTTTCGTGCTCCTTGATCCTATTAATCCTCTTTATTTGTCTAAAATTGTTTGTCAAAATAAGTATAAAAACTTAATTATAATGTTCATAATTATAATTAAGCACTAAAGGCTTACTTGTATTTTATAATGAGAAAGAGATATATTAGGCTCCCTTCAGAGATTGTTTTATTCACTTTTGTCTACTATTCCAATTCTTATTGTTTTTATAAATCTAAATTAATTTATATTAAATCAAATATACTACTGTTGAAAATAATGAAGTGACTGGTTTAATTTATAGAAATCTAAACCTTTGATAATCTAATCATATGTTCCCGTAATATTGGTTTATAAATGACACGACACTATTTTGCTTTATCACAAGAAACAACATAGCCTTTGATAATCTGAGAGAGTGATCGGTAGTTTACTTCCACTCAAATGTTATTTAGAGTCAGTGTCTAAAGCCTGAGACCTCCTACAAATTTGTGAAGGATTTCATGGGCAAACACCTACACCTTGGCCATTTAGGCAGAGATTTAGCAAAAGTGATAGCTGGATTACAATAGGAATTCAAACTATTAATATGAGACCTAGTAGTGTGACCTTTGTAATCCCATTCTTGCTTTACAAAAAAGTGGCTCAGACATAATGATAATTTAATTCCAATAACAATAATCAAATTTAATATATTAGATTTGCTGTTTATCTATAGTTTTTATTTTTTGTATCGATTCCTCCACTCAAAAATATTTACCTAAAAGGTGGCTGCTGCAAGTTGCTATTAAGAGTTAATGTGATGAGCTCAGTCGAACTCGGAATCACAAAATGCAGAGAGCCTAGTATTCTAGGGTTGCTCCTTGCAGTGAGTCGCTCACAACACTCCAAGAGAGAAGCGGTGAAGGGAGACTACGCTTTAGGAGGGAATGTTCAAGCAGTGATGGAGGCCTTCTCCCAGCTCAGAGCAAGTTGCAGAGTCCTTGCCTTGCCGAACTTAGTTGGGATTCAGAGCAATTAACTTAAAAGTATCAGGGTTCATCATCAGTTAGCAAGCAAATGAGGATTCCAGTAGATCCTAAGCTTTCAATTGTATGATAAAAAAAATGGAATTTCATTTTCATAATCTACTCTTTGTTTAAAATTCACTGATTTTTAAACATTCTGTGAGAAAAAAAATATTCTTTCAAAGCTGTAAGTTTAGTCATTAGAGAATACAAAATAAAAATAACTACCAATTTTAAATTCCTAAGGACATTTTATATATTAAGCTAATAAAAAGAATCTGCCGTACATACAACATAGATAAAAATTAGTCTTTCCAACAATTACTATTTCTAAAACAAGAAAATTAATAGTAATTTAATATGTATTAGTATTTTTTAAGTAAGGATGGCCTTAAGAATAATATAGGAACTATAAAATACTAGTTTTTTATCATTTGATTTTACATGAGTAAATAAAACTATCCATGCTCAAAGTCCATATTCTGGGCTTAAAGTACACATTATAGGCTCAAGTTATTTAGAAAAAATTATAAGTCCATAGACTAGGCTCTATGCCCACATTCCATTTACTTACTTCTTAGTTTAGGGGCCTAAAATGGAGGGATACCACGGCATCAAGAACGGGAGCCAATAAGAGCACCGGGGTTCCTATTACAACTTAAATTACGAGTGAAAAAGAAAGTTTGTCTCGAGGACATTGGATAATTGAGAGAATAGGAAAGAGGAATTCTGCTAATAGATAAATTTAAAAGTAGAAGCTTTGGCATTAAGTTTGTTCTCATAGTTTGTTACCCTGAAAAGTTCAACTCTTGGGTTTAGTTGGTCAGAAGAAGCTTGCCAACATTGGAAGCATCAGAGTCCGTTATCTATGTGAGAGGTTCAGAGTCTTTAATGCATGAATAGGTTGCAGAAGAAAGAACCAGACTATGATATTTCAGGAAGTGAAGTAGTTTATATTCCTTCACTGAAGGAAAAAGAAGAATAAAGTGCTTATTAAGGTAGTTAAACATTCAAGGTTGAAGGTAAGCTAACCACAGATTATCTAAAAAGAAACATGAATCTAAAACTAATTAATTACTTTTCATTTTGAAAAAGAGAAGATGAGCTTTCATTGCGTTGTCGAAAAATAGTATCAACACCGAATTTAAATATTTAACGTATTTTTCATGATTTATATTAGAAATTGCTTTTAATATAAAAGCAAATATAACTGCCTTCTCAGTTCCATGAAGAGATTCTCTATTAATCACTAATCTTCAATCGAAATTTCTCTATTTCCAATCAGGACTTGCAATTACAGGGCAGACTAACACCTACACTTTCCAACTGAAAACACTCCACCACCAACTTCCAAGTCTAAACCTGTGAAGAAGGTGGCAGTTTGCTTTTTTAATGCCGGGATTACAATAGTAATTAAGTCCATGTGTTAGAAAGTTTATTTAATATTCATTTTTAGCATCTTAAAAGAAATATATGATTATTATTTTAAATTCATTAGCTGAAGAAGACTGATCTTGAGAAGCGCTCTTGTTATTAAGAATGTTTATTGGAATTTAGGATTTATTTATTCCAGAGCAGGTAGTAGTGGTGTCTTCATTTAATTAAAAGTAGGGATTAATTTTAAATGATGAGAGGAGGTTAATTAATCTCAATAAGAAATCATGTTCCTGGCTGCGGGGATTAAATTTGTCTGACTTGCTTATCTAAAACTAGTATTACAAAAACAAAATTCATTATTTAGATAAATATATTTTAAAGGTAAGAGTCCTTGAATTAGATTATTCCACTTATGGAATTAAATTTGATATTTACTATTAGAAGATTGAAGGAGGAGGTGGACAACTCTATTCCTCCTTTGCAAGAGACAGTGATCGAAGTGGGATTGACTAACGTGCAGACTGCTTACTACAAGGGTATTTATGGAGAGAACAGAATGATGTTGGCCAAGTTCGGTACTAACTCCATCAAGACCTCCCAACTCAACAACATCGATGTGTAGTTGAGGAAGTGCTGCAACCATCTGTTCTTGCTCAAAGGAGTAGAGGAGGAACTCACCAAAGACTGTAAAAATGAGGAAGATCTTTACAAGAAGCTACTTGACTCCAGTGGAAAGCTCATGCTCCTAGATAAGTTCATTGAAAAGTTCAAGAAAGTATATTAATAATATAGTATACAATTTAATAGATAATCATCTCTCATAACTACACTAATTAATTTATTTATTCTCTAAAATGTTAAAGTCTACTTAACAAACATCTATCTTTTCTCTACCAAAAATATATTAAATGCATAATTAATTTAGAATTCTTCTCAACAAAACTATTAGTAAATCAAATCTTCAAAATATTTCATAAATAATTTAAAATAAAAAAGATAAATGCAAGATAGTGATATTATGAAACTTATTTCAAGTATCTAATTCAAATTTATTTATTTCTTCTTTGTCATTCAATTATATGATGAAAATGATTAGGTAATCTTGATAGCAGAACTTAAAATAACAGTAGAGAATTTGAGAATACCTTACTTCTTGTTTAATATATTTTTCTCTTAAATTTAAATGCTTAAAGATGATTAGGTAGAGGAGAGTATGAGGCCTTCATGTCCTTCCTCTATCGCTCTGAATTTTGGCAGTCTATCTAAGAAAGGTAGCAACTTTTTTATTAAATTGAGGATACTGAAGATAATAGATTTCAAAATGAGTTGCAAAAATTCATGAGTATATCACAGAGGAGAAGGATTTTAAAATACGAGCGAGAAAAGCATGCCCAACTGGGTCATTGTTTCAAGATGGCAAAGATCAAGCCAACTTTGGCAGTCTATGATCTCACCTGCTCCATCCTAAGGAGTGACAGTAGTGGATTAAAGTTTGCTAGTTTTCTCCAAGCCTTACTTGAATGATGTAGAACTCAATTGAATAAGCTTTTTTTAAAGCATAGAAGTATAGTGATAATATGAGGCCCTCCCATCTTTGGCTTCTTTAAGTCTCTTTGTTTTATCTACTCGCTAATATCAAGATATAGATGATGCCTTGACTGACAAGGGAAACAACATTTTGCAAATACTTTGGTGGATAATTATCGTAGCAATTGCAATGGAAGTCAATACCACACCTAATCGCACCAAGAAAATATCCGAATAAGTATTAGCGCGAGAGACCAAAAGTCAAACTAAAGCTAACTAAGAGCCACCACCATCATTTAAAAAGACTAAAATCTGATAAAGCAAATTAGTCGAAGAGAAGAAGGAAACTAATGAAGCGGAGAAGCTCAGATTGGAGCCTCGTTCGATGTTAAGGATGAGAGGAGTATTGAAAGAAACCTGAAATGAAACTTTCAGTAGAGAGAAACTGAAATAGACAGTGATCATGATTTGAAAGTGCGAGATGATGATCCATGAAGAGGAGTTAGTGGAACCAGAAGAAGGAAATATGAACCGCTGTGATTAATTTATCAAGTATTTTTGCGTAGAGGGTTGCAAGAACCTCATGTACACTACAAGAAATCATCGGTAAGAACTTACTTAGATGTTGAGGTTTCTTGAGAAATGTATCATTTGTTAGATACGG
>JAJKFJ010011809.1:0-12739 GCA_027382625.1 Tetmemena sp. SeJ-2015 | reverse complement strand
TATGGATCCCATTGTTGTGGTCTCTCATGACCTACTAGGGACTTTAAATTTATAGAGCGTTAGAGTTCGAGCTGATGTGAACCTGATTTTATGAATCCTGTTTTTATACTACACTTTATAAGGAAGGCCTAATATTCTCAAATTATTTTTTTTAAAAAAAGAGAATTATGAAGAGGAGAACCCTGAAACTTTCTTAGGGGAACTGATTAGTGGGGCAGAAGGATTTAAAATAATTTAGAGCCTAATTTTAATAATTTGGGCTACTTTAATCAGAGTGTAGATTTTGCTGTGAGAGAATTCCAGACATTCTCTTCTCGTATTGAAGGAGTTATGCAGGAGTGAGTTGAAATTGAGCTGGCGACTAATTGCTCTGAGGCAGGTGCTATAACTTAACTTGAGATATCGGCTGTATTTAAGAGTTGGGCTTCAGATAAATAAGAAGAGCATTAATTTTATTATCGTATCAGCACTTAAACCTTGTTAAGCGGCTTCAACTGATCTCTATAGGGAAAGTTAGGCAAATTGTATGAAGAGTAATTCTAGTGATCTTACTTTGAAATTAGTTTAAGCAGACTTTTAATGCCGTTTTTAGAAATTCTACTGTTGAAAAAAGTAGAAATTAATATAATGTGTTGCCATTTGCTGGGGTGTTAGAAAAAGAATTTGTGTTGGTGGTTAATTCCGAAGGCGAGGGACTCATTTAATTCAAGTTGCTCATTATTGAATTATTCTTAGAATGCAAAATATTCATAAACAGTTGATAAAACAAGAATGGGTGTTGCTTTTGAGAGTGAGGGCCTGCTCTAGACCCCTGGTGCTAGTGGGAGTGGAGGTCTGAATGAATGTGAATCTTTGTTTCATAATTTTCTTGAGCCCTTTATCATCTCGCTCCACAATTTTTTAAGGGGAGGGTTGGGCTGTGTAACACATCCCAAATCCAGTTCCAGTCGTATGAATTAAAGGTTTACTATTCATGAATTCTATCTGAGTAATTTATAAGTAAATTTAATTGACTATTATTTATATCTCTTAAGTATCAGAATGCTAATTGCAATTTATTTCAACTCCCAGTGATGTAACTTACAATTTTAATTTAAATAAAGCGTAAATTTTTATATTATATCATAAATTTAATCTTAAAATTAAAATTTTTGATATTTAGTCAGTGATTATTTTTAATTGAATCTTAACCGAAGTCATTATTTATTTACAATATTTGAAGATAAAATTTTCAAAAAAGTTTACAAATTTTTTATTTTTTAATTAAAACGGATCATAATATTTGATGGATTGATATTTTTCAATAAAAAGTTCTATTTTCGAAGTCATAAGGATCGCCCTCGTCTTATGATTGCCGGTTCTTTTTATGAACAAATTATTTATACACTAATTAAAGAATATTTCATTTACATTTCTAAATTAAACCTTATCAATTCTAGAAGACATAATTTCATTATATTTTTTTCTTTTTTTAAGGAATTTAAAAAATAATTAATTGATTTGCATTGTATAAACTGCTGTATATTTATTAGTGTCGATGTTCTAAACAAAAAGAAAACAGAAAAATAATATATTCCAGCTCCCCTGCATTGAGAAGTTTGAGTTCTTTCTGCTGTGCAAGCTCTGTCTTTTCTCTGCTCCTCCTTTGTTTAGCTTTCTTCTTTAAGATATATTTTTGCTTTTAGATTTGCGGGGAGAATTTTGCTGTTCTTAATTGTTTAAAATTGTAGCCTCTGATTATTATAAAATTAAATAAATAATATTAAAGTAAAGTTAAGATGGTGACTCTGACAATGAGAAAGAGTTGAAGCTCTAGGAGAAAGAATGGAGGTCTAGATCTTGTGGCTGCGGACAAAGCTTCGCCTTCTGCTGGTCCCTCATCCAATTAAGTTTTCGATTTCGCTTTTTAAGATAGTCGATTGCATTGCAAACTGTCAGCTATGTCAAAAGCATCAAATTTATGAGCAGGTATAAAGTAGCAAGGATTATAGGGATGTAACCTAAAATGATACTAATATATGTAATAAGTATTTAATAAGTAATTTTTATGATTCTGAAGTCGACATCGCAGTCGTAGGCTTCAGTGAAGGGGATTAGAGAATAGCAGACTGCCATGAATATCAGCTCATTCATTAGTCCAATCTTATTATCCCGCAGTTCCTAAAAAGGCTGGATCTTTATTATGTACATCTGGTATAATATGTTCTAAATAATTGGTAAAGATATAAAATATTAATTTTCTCCATGATGATTGTGAGCAGCTGGAAAGCAGGCTGAGATCCTAGAATTTAAATTAATCTTGAATCAAATTATGAGTGGGAGAGCGTAGAACTGTTTCCTCAAGATGTTTAATGGAGTGAAGATTAGAGAAGCAATTCTGTAAGTATCAATAAATCCCCTCTTTAATAAATTCATTTGAATTTCATATTTAGTTTTAGTTTATCAGTGACTAGTGTTTTATATCTTGAGGCGACTAGCTACTCCTTCTTCTCTTTATCTGCTTCACTCCTGCCAAAGTCATCTTGCTTAAAATAAAACAAATGGTGGAGGACTAGGTACACTGCTAAGAAATCGAATGCCATTGTCTGAAGCAGCACCAGCAGACTTATCACAAACCCCATTATGTCTTAAAATAAAAAAAAGCTCATGGATTTAATCTCCAGTGAGG
This sequence comes from Tetmemena sp. SeJ-2015, assembly GCA_027382625.1. Taxonomy (NCBI): domain Eukaryota; phylum Ciliophora; class Spirotrichea; order Sporadotrichida; family Oxytrichidae; genus Tetmemena; species Tetmemena sp. SeJ-2015. Next base: position 10,071 of record JAJKFJ010011809.1, on the reverse strand, counting down.
TCATATCTTTTCTAATAGGGATTATTTTTATGAGAGAGTTTACGTCAATGATGTTGAGGAAACTGCAAATGAAAAGCTCAAGGTGGTTTTCAATGAAGAACCTGAGGATCATGTTGAAGCAGACCAGTCTGAAGTACCACTTTGCTATCCTCCTGCAATAAGATTAGACTCTATAGTATATAATGTCACTTACCATTTAGCTGATAGGCCCAGCAGTTTGAAAGTCACAGCTAGTATGAATTTATTTTTAGAGTATGATAGCGAAGATATTGAAGATGTAGATGTAGAATAGTAAGCCCATGTTTACGATATAACCACAAATTTATCAATTCATATTAATGATGATATTAGATATTGTTGATGGATGAGTAGTTCATGAACAGGTAGTAGCTGTTGTAAGGCGTGTCCTCGTAATCGTCGAAGCTAAAGAAGTAGGCGCTCACTGTGTCAACTGGAATCAAATTCAAGCTCGCTATGTTGTTGATAAATCCAAAAAATGCTAAAGCATTTGCAGGCAGCAAAATAGACATTAGAGGTAGGTGCGTAATATAAGTAATGCTCATTTTATTTAATTAACTTTAATCAGCTAGAATCCCTCGAACATGCTCCACAACTGCTGCAAACTGTACCCACTAAACAAACCAATAAAGGATATATTATACTTACAGAATGAAGTTAACTATCAAGCTAGACCCAAATAAGGAACTAGTTGTCCACATTTAAAAGACAATATATGATTTATTTACATTACGACAGCAGCTATTCCAGATTCAAAGTCTACCCCATCATAAAATTATCAAATTTAATTACATCTTAGTTAATTTAGGGAGGAATCTGCGTCTCGATATAGTAGCGAGACTTTACCACTTTCTCCGCATCGGCACTTCTATACATCAGATTCTTTACAAAGGTTATTCTTAAGGTGTCTAATTAAAAATAAAAATATTTAATTGTTGTCTATCTTGGTTGCTGAGATATATTTGAGATCGACTGGAAAGTAAAGTTTAAGTTTCAAGTAAGGTTAAATTAAAATTAAATTAATAGATCCAGAGAAACTAGTGATGGTATAGTTGACCCTGTACTTCTTTTGCTATAGAACAAGAGTGATGGCAAGACTGTCATTCAAGTAGGTGGAGTAGTTAGTGGGGATCATCATCTTAGAATCAAACACTTCAAATAAAATATTTTACTATGGACGCCTACTATGTCTGAGTAACTTCAGTAATTCTAGCCAGCAAATATTTGGTGATGCGCTTGTCTACTCCTGTCTATGAGTTTGAACCCGTGAATAGCCAGCTATCAATATTAAGCAAAAAATAACTAATTTATTTAAATCAGTTATTGGGTCATAGATCTAGTCACTTCTTAGAGTTTAGTTTGTGGAATTATTTCCACTCGTAGAGCCGCTGCTTCTTAAAACACTCATTGGCTTTATATTTTATATTCTGAGTATCACTGTCAGCTTGAAGGTAAATAAAATTAGCATTAAAAATAGTGAGATATACCTAGTAGCCATACTTAGGTTGTTCAGTTCATAGAGCAAAAGTTTGACAGTGAAACTGCCACTCAGAGTAAGTACTGGAGAAAACTCAACAGCAGAAGTCCCCACCAATCAATAATTATTAATTAAAGTGTGATTAAATATGATTTGTATCAGACAAATGAATTCAGATTCTGGCTCTCTAACTTAATCAGGCATGGCTCATTTTGCCAATCAATAATTGCTGGCAAGTTGTATTAGCTCAGTAATCCACTCATCACTATAGTTTAATTCAAATAATATGATATAATTTACAACAATAAATTATGTTTTCTTTAATACCTAATCTTGCAAGCCATTTCCCGAGAAGAAAGGAGGAAAGGTAGTCACAGTCCTCACAAAATAATTTAAGCAACGTTGAAATAGACATGGAAGTTTTTTATTACATTTGAGGGTTGAGCAACTGGGCTTGACAATAAGTTTACAAATACTTAAGCGACCTCGAAATCCAGAATGCCCAAGCTATTAGGATCATCGGTAGAAAACTCTAAAGTATATAAGGAGATTTGATTGATAGTCACTGTAGCTGGCAAGCTAAGAGATCCATTGGACGTTGCACTGTAGATCAAAATACAATAATTAAAAAGACTAAGATTGCATTTCCACAAGCTGGATAGGATGCAATCTGATTCATAAGAGTGACTTCTATAGGAGGGGAGCCAAGCTGATAGGTGTAAGTCTGTGGATAATATTCAAACGTGTTTTCTATTTCTTTCATGCAGCTCTTAAGAGTAATAGAGAATGTTACCGATGAGTCAGATGAATAAATGAAATCCTCTATGAAGAAATCCACTACTGCCTTGAAATTGTAAGATGTGAGGGGCTGCATGTTTATAATCCAGGATCTTTGAACTTAGAAAATTCTAAAATTAATTTTATATTTGCTGGCCTGCTGCACCCACTGTAAATGTAGGCATTCTAACTGTACTGTTTGTAGTTTCGACGATACTGAAGTTAAAGTAAATGCTGTCACCGCAGTAGGAGAGTGCATAGCATCCAATGTCGAGTTGAAAATCTTCTTCGATATAATAATTTGTGTAAGTCTAGAATGCAGATGTTTAGGGATTTGCTCTGATACTTAAATATCCCAGTCGATTTGAAAAATTAAACTTCTATTTGTGCAGGCACTCACACTTCCATCATTTTAAATAAGGATATATATTTTTTACATCATAGGTGACTTGCTGAGGCCTTAAGTCGAAATTGTTAAGAAACTAGGAGGAAGTTGTAGTTTGGAAATAAGTCTGAGACAAACTTCCAGCTAGTTCTAACTGGACAGAGAAGCCAAGTGTGGCTAACTGAATTGCCCTTTGTGTGAATGTTTCTGCCAAACTCAATTAAAATAGTAAATAAACCTCCTTTCTTTTTTAAATTTTATTGAATTAAATAAACTAAGAGTACTTCCACTTTGGGTGAAGGAGGGGAAACAAGACTCAGTAGCAGCAAAAGATAGTAAGTAAGATTAGGTTCTACTCGTGGAAGTGTAACCAGGATAAAATAAATGTTGTTTTTATTTTAAGAAAGATGTTAAAGAACTTTTATATTATTTTTATCAATAAATAGAAATATATATAGGTGTAAGTATATTGAAAATTAAGAATTAAAGAGGAATTTAAATACCTTAGGGTATAAATATAGAACATGGGTAAATAGCGAAACTTCCACTTGAGTACGCGTGTAAACAGTCCTCCTAACTGCATTATATAAATCATAAAGTTGAAAGGCGGATTTGAAATACTGTCTCCACATCTGCTTTTACTTTTATTCACTTTCATTTTATATTAGCTGGATTAAAAACTTTATAAGAACCTATAAATTTGAGGTTAGCTAAAATTACCGAGGCATTCTGGTCATTCTTGGAGACTTCGTAGTGTTAGCATTTACCATAATGTAAAATCTTTATGTAAAAATAGAGAGTGGTGAAGCCCTAAATAGATTTAATCTAAGAGGTGCCTGTTAAGCCTTAATCTGAATAACTCCCATCATAATGTTTTAAAACACTATTCTTACTTCATTTGGCAAACCTTAGAGGGAGTTTTAATCTAAGGCTATTGGTTCTTGAATTGGGTAATATAATTACTCTCCCGTAATTTGGGTTCACTATAATTCAAGCACTCCTCAATTACTTATTGAATGCAGTTATATTCAAATTACGAGATTATAAGCTGGTAGCTTTCAAAGCAGAGAAATTGAGTAATAATTGCGGGGTCATCTCCAATAGTTTTATAAAGCCGATTTTTGGACTTGGTTCCTCATTTTAGCTATCTATTTAAATATAGTTTGATGGCTATAATTAAAATTTGTAAATGTTGTCCAATGAAGTACTTCATGGCAAACTTACGATAGAAGCTAGCTTTAAAATAAATAACTGCAGTGAATGAGTTAGTTGGACTCTGAGAAATGTAGTCAATTATTGAAATTGGATTGCTTGCTAACATAAATATATGTTAGGAAATAAATAGAATTAATGATTGGTTAATACTTGAGGAAGGGTTTGCAAAATAGTGTCAGTGAACATTGCTAATATACACTATAACTCTAGCTAGAGCAATTTGAAATTGATATAAGTTTCTTTATTAAGAATCTCACTCCTTAGTAGTGAGATAGTATTTTCAGATTCGTCTTTTCATCCACGCTGCTACCATTATAATCTCATTTAATACTGAACTGTGCTCTTTCTCTATCAATATTGTTGAACAATATAAAGTTCTTGGAATGATAATATCCTTCCCATCATATATAATTAAACTTGAATTAATTCTACTTCCACAAGCTTTTATATATTTTTATTGATTAATAAGCTAATATGATTAACAAAAAAGCTCACTATTATAATAAGTTTATAAGTTTAAACGAAAAAGAAGGGTCGAAGTATTCTGCTGCTTAAGACTGATTAATTATTTATTTTATCATAAAATATAAAAAATTTATCTTTTTGAGAAACAATTGTCTCTCTCATGATAATTTAATCGTTTAAATTTTTAAAGAAAAATTCTGCTGAATTAAAGCCAGAAAATATGATTATATAGGATGAATATAAATAAATTGATAGTAGCAAAAGGATTTTGTGGTGGATCCACCCACAGTTTACAGCCATTCAAAGAACAAACTAAATGTTTGATAGCCATATTTAAATTTGTTTTTAAATAAGCCTTGCTAGAAGTTTACACCCAAACATCTGAATTCGTTTCCAGCTGGAGTTATAAACTCTCTACTTCTATAATTAAATTATACAGGAAATATTAATTTAATAATAATAATAATAATAATAATAATAATAATAATCAATAAATTAATTAGTTCATTATTTATAATTCTAAAGCACTTTTTATTATATGAGAAATGAATTGAATTAAAATGAAGTTAATTTTATTGTTAATTAAATATTGAGAGCTGGTGGTAGTTGAAGTATAGTAGGAATTTTAATTAAAATCAGTGATTGGTTAAAATAATAAATGGAGAGTTGCAAAATGGTGACAGTTGAAATCGTAGATTCCCCCCTGATCTGCAGCTTGTTCGATAGCTTATTGAAAATTAATAAGAGTTTCTTCTTTAATCATCTTCGTAGCTCCTCGCAGCAGTGAGATATAACTCACGCACTCTTCATCATCCTCATCATCAAACTATTAAAAACTTGTGTCGCTTATAACTCGTGACTGATCTCTCCCACACAAAAGTTGGAAGGATAAAAAGTTCTTAGAATTTGATGCTGAATCGAATGGTGTAATAAATATTCAAATCTGACACACTTCAACTGTCACTGATTTATTCCATTTTAATTTAATATCTTATTTAATTCTCTTTTTTATTAAATTCTCAGCTATAATTAGATGATTTTATTATCATTTGATGAAGCATTAAATTCTAAGCTGCAAAATGTCTAATTCATTCATTTAGTAGAGTTAAAATTATATGATCAGTTAATTAATCAACAAATTTTTCTTTAATTTAAAGTGATTAGCAACTGTGATTTATTTATTGATAACTTGTTTAATTTTACAATATCTTAATAAATCTCTCTCAAATGTTTTAACACTTAAACATATTAAGGAAAAGAATTTGAGAAACACTTTTTTAATCTTTATTCTATTTCCGATTTTTGATAAATATTTAGCCATTCATTTTATACTAGAAAAAAAAGATATGACAGGCGAAATCTTTAAGAAAATTAAATGGTAATTGAAACAATTCAACTCAAAATAGACTACTCTAATAAGAATGAATATAGAGAATAAAGCCACAAAATCAATCAAAGTTAAGATTAATTAGCGTTTTAAATTATGTAAGATAAGAGTTAATTAGATTATGGCTAATTTAGGAATTAAATGAAGACAAAGAAAAAATACACAATCAACAATATAAAAATCCGTAGATATTCTCTCTTTATCAATAAAAGTATAAGGAAGAACTTCATACATGACCTAAAATATTGAAATATGTTGTAAATAGGCTAAAAGTACATTTTGTATTTTATATATGGCAAAAATAATCATATCTTCCCTATATCCCTTCGTTGACAGCTTCAAATTTAATTGAGATTGAATATACTTAACTGCAAACTCAATTATCAATCAAGCAAGCGCCATGCTATACTAACTACCTTTAATTAAAATGTTACTAATTTGCAACTCATCATTTAATATTTTAAGTCGCTTCAGATTTTCAGCTAAATTAGAGCTCTAATATATTAAATCCTTCTGTAATTAGTACTACTTAGAAGGTCTTTTTAAATTATAATACCCAATTAGGTGATTTAATAACACTCAATTTTTTATCAATAAAATAGAAAATACTCATTAGTTAAGTTAGAAATTAATGATAAATACAGCTTTAAAAGTTTTATTTATATAATCTTTTAGAGAGATAGCAATTAAAGCAATTATAAATTAAGTAATTCAGTGCTAATTTAAAATTTTAAAATCCTTATTTAACTTTTAAGTTTCGTTAAGGACTTTTTAACTCTAATATAAATTTATCTCAGAATGAGCATGGAATTAAGTTTGAGTCTTTCTAAAGGCAAATATTTCCCTTATTTGAAAATATAAAATTATCATAAGCTTTTTCAGTAATTAAATAGCTTAAAATTAAATAATTTTAATAGATGACTGAGAAATAAAGTTCTCTTTTACGTAGTTTTATATATTGAACAAGAACTAAAATCTATGTTAGAATTCTTCATTTCCCGACTAATCCTAACAGAGTTTTGGCTGAGTGAATAATTTTATGAATGAATCTTACCATATTTTCAAAGGATATTATACTTTTAAAGCATTATATAAAATCTAAAATTCAATTTGGTGGACTTAGTCATCTATTCCTAATATTTATATTGTTTTATTTTTAGGTGTTGGCATCATCCTAATAGCAGCCAAGAATAACATTGTTGAGCTAGTCTCTCGCTACCTTTCTAAAAGAAAGAGTACTTCCTTTTATACTTGGCCCAGATGTAGGTGAGAAAATAATAAATTTTAGAGTAAAGCCAAGTATTCAAAACCGAGCCCGTGTTTTATAAATTCATCAGGGCTAGATATCTTTCACTAACGCTCTCAAAGTAGCCAGAAACTAACATCAAATTAATGAATGAGAATATTTTATTATTAATTAGGGACGGTAAAGTCATAGTGAGTTTCTTGTGCTATGCAAGGATTAGAACTTGAGCATGCTGTTTTAAGTATCCATTATAATGCAAATGTTTCATTCCTAAAAAATATTTTATATTAAAAAGCATTTTGAAAACTTTAGAGGCCTAAAAAATTACTTGGAATTTTTTAATTATAATTAAATTAAAAATTTAATGTGGTTGAATCCAATTTGAGGATAGCAAAGTCTTAATTTGGACTAAAATATTTATTTTAATTTTGGTTATTGATGGAGGCATAAATATAATCTGAGTTACCTTGAGATAAGCCTACTTGATTAAAGTTTGAAGCGTAGTAACTCATTAAATTTTAAATACTCATTTAGATAGATTTGAGAACGCTTCCTTTAATTATAAATATGAATTAAGAATTAATTACTTCCTCCTGCTGTGTCTATCTTAGCTAAGATGATATTAGACCCAAGTGTTTTTATTTATTTTGCTTTTAGTTTTGAAGGCAACAATAAGAGTGGACATTCGAAACTGTAAGCCTACCAATTTATTTAATTTAAGTACCACTCTCTGCGGTTGCATTTATAATATAAATTGGTGGGGAGGAGTGGGAATACGCCCATATCCATTTTATCCTGCTGTAGGCTGTTCCTATGTAATGGAATCCAACAACTGCCCTCTCTTCCAAACTATTGTACATTACAATGTATCCGCCGAAAGCGATATATAAAAACAGAATACTACTATTAATAACTAACATTATTTATTATCTTCATATTTTTTACTCAAGGATATTAAATAATTTAACTTAGTTTGCACATTAAAGCTTTCTTATTTTCAAATGTTTTAATTGGAAATTGGCTTTTACATAGATAAATATGGCATTCTTTAAAATAAAAAATTGAAAGATATTGGTGTGAGAAGTTCCATCGAAGGCCTCATTCAACTATATATGTTTTAAACTCTAGTTAGTTTAGCTTGAAGTCAAGCATAGAATGCTCAAACGCTGCTGGCAATTAAGTGGCACCTAGACATGTGTCACTCAAGTCTGTAAAACACGCACTCATCACACACCTACTGGCAAGTTCATTTCATATTCTCAAAAATAAAAAAGCATATTAAAATTCGTTAAAGATGCTTTTTAGATTTCATTAACAGATTTTAAATCATAAAATAGAATTAATAGAGGGGAGTTATCATCATTTTAATGATCTCTTTTTCTCTGAGATAAATATTAAATAGATATGACTATTGCATTTGCAGTATAAATATTAGTTTTTTTTTTATCGCACATTCTTTAAAAATAAATAAGCTTCATAAAAAATTTTTTTTAAATATTTTATTTTAGACTAGCAGCTTTTTTTATTACAAAAAACCATTTTCAAAATTGATTTTATAATATTTGAAAGTATGAAGATATTAAAACTGCTTGAAATCGGCAATAAATCAATAAGAATTTAATTGTCAGTGCATAATGAGGTATCCTTTAGTTAAAAGATCTATTTATAAAATTTATTTTTCACAGAGATAAATAATTATATTTTTTCATTAATTTTAAGATCAGAAAAATAATTTATAAATTTATGTAAAGAATCAATCAGACAAAGTATTTTGAATATAATTTTTTTTGAATATAATTAGAATACTTTGATTGTTTTAAGTATTCACAAAAGCATAAATGAATTATTAAAGAAATCAGGGTGATGGTCAATAATTTGAAATTGCTTTAATTAACAGCTCATTATTTCCTTTATATTAAATTAGAATTGGGTTTTATTAACTAACTACAGCAAATGGAGTAATTTAAGGAAACAGACAGAGACCAATATAAGAAGCTTCACTAATGACTCTTAAAATCTTATCTTAGGGCTCCACTCTTGGAATAGCTGTAAGTTCCTAAATGACTAAGGCTTTATCGTTTTTTAGAGAATGTCCAAGGAGCCAATCACACGCATTGTTCAGTTCCCCAAAGCGCAGAGCGGTTACTCTAATGCCAGCCTCGCGAAGTGTAGCAATACTTTCCCAAAGCATCGCCGCTATGAAGTTACCAAGACACTCCATCATATCAAAGATATCTTTGGAGCAGTCGAGTGAAGGCACAGAAGAGCAAGATGAAACTCAGCAGGAGATAATACATTACAGATACGAAGAAGGTAATAGCAGTGCACTCCTGAATAGTAAGTTCCCAATACTAGAATCGGATAAATTAAATTGTGCGATTTGGGGTGGTCATTGGTGCGATTTGGGGTGGTTGGTGGTGCGATATGGGGTGGTCGATGGTGCGATTCGGGGTGATGGTTGGTGTGAATAGAAGACATATCTTATGCTATTTGGCAAATTCATCCCGAGTTCAGAACTTGATTTCATTTAGAACTGGAACCAAGAAGAGCTTCAGTCTTCTAGACTTTCTTCAAGCTTAACTAACCCCTTAATAGAGAGCAATCAGGATTTGAGTCATCATGGAAAGCAGAATCTCATAAGATATCGTTTTCGTGGCATTACTAAATTGTAAAAAAGCTATCGCTGCCTCCAAACAAAAAAGATGAACAAACAAGGAATGAAGGGTGGATAAATGGAAATATGTGGTATGAGAACGCAGATTGAGATAAAAAGCTGAGAGAAGAAAGGAGGTGCAAGTTATAAAATAATAAATTTAAGGTGGTTCAATAATATATATGTACTATTTAAAGGGTAAACCTCTATTCTGCACTTTAATAGCAAATTACTTATCAAAACCCAATTAGCGTAATTCTAATTTATTGGCTGTTTTAAAATGTATTTTAAATTAATTGTCTTTATCACTGATTTTCACAATAATGAGATTTATTAAGTTAATGATTAAGCTTTTCTAAAAGTTTGATTAATTTCTTTTATCATTTATGGAAGATGATAAACCTTGCATTGAAACAACTGAGTCAAATAAAAAAGGAAACATTTTGAA
>JAJKFJ010011803.1:0-12745 GCA_027382625.1 Tetmemena sp. SeJ-2015 | reverse complement strand
GCAGTGGGACATTTGGTCTATAGTTGCAATCATACTTGAATGCGATATGAAACCAGAGGAATACTACTAGTGTGAAAGTGAAGATGATGCAATATAATTCGCAACAAGACATTGTAAGATAGACAAGTTATCAGAACCTTTGAAAAAATTAGAGAGTAATAATGAAGCAACCTATGAAACCTAACACTCAGTTATTTGAGATAGAGGAAGCACTTAAAGGTATAAAATTCAGAGAATATGAGACAGACGCCAAGGTCACCTTCCTTGAAGACTTTAGATTGCCTGTTTAGGGTTAAAATTTAGCAGGATTATAAGTATTAATAAAGAAATTAATTATACACAACTTATTTTCACTTTATTATCATTTTATGAGATTTTGGGGTTTTTAATGTGCGCATGCTGATGCTATAGTCGAAGTTAGATTCCGTAGTAATGATCTTTCTATTCAAGGTGGAAATTAATTTGAAAAGAAATTTATTTAAAAGAGCTCTTTAATTAATTTACAAAACATCATTTTAGCAAAAGATGAACTCGCTCAGATCAGAGCAAATTGATATTCTTGATTTAGCGTTGATTTTCAAAATTTTAAATTAATCTAGTGGCTGTTGACAAACGTTGGAAGAGAGCAGGCTGAGTTTCCTGATGTAGTGGCTCCCGGTTTTGTGGCAGTTTGAGATCTCTGTTTTCATTCTAGTTCAAATTTAATAGGTTGAGTGAATTAATTGAAATTACACCTTAATTAATTTAAATCACACTTTCAGATTTTCAGTTTAGACTATTGGAACATTTTGGGATTAGACTATTGGAACATTTTAGCGGGAATTTAACAATGTGTGAATTAAAAGCGTATTCCTGATTTCAATAGTGCGTAATAAATTTTCCGATAGTCTAAAAATCGGTGAGATGGAAAAGGGCTTTGTGAATTAGAGGGCGTAGAATTTTTAGTCTAATTATAAATATTTTCCTACTAAGATTAAAATGAAGCCCTTTCACCGGGTCCGCACTCGTCCCTCAGTTTCCTCATAGAGAGCAAGGGTGATATGCATGCTTCTCGAGAACCTCAGCTGCAGGTCCCTTGGACAAAGATCATCAGTAGAGGGGAGGAGGCTATCTGGCTAGGACAAGCCTTGTGGGAGGAGATGGAGGAATGAGCAAGGCATTCTTTTTCTGTCAGGGCCAGATATATGACTGAGGACTTAAAGAGGAGAGAAATGGTGATGCAAGCGCTCGTGACGCGCGTACAAGACATGCTAAGAGATAACTTGGCTGATACATATGCAGAAGACATGACTTTGTTGGAGGGCAATGACTATACTTGAGTTATAATGATGCAATATTTTCGTATTATCGCATTTAAGCTTTCTCTGATTCCTCACCTTATTCTTAAATTCTACGCCCTCTAATTCACAATGCCCTTTTCCATCTCACCGATTTTTAGACTATCGGAGCATTTATTACGCACTATTAAAATCAGGAATACACTTTTAATTCACACATTGTAAAATTCCCGCTAAAATGTTCCAATAGTCTAATCCCAAAATGTTCCAATAGTCTAAACTGAAAATCTGAAAGTGTGATTTGAATTAATTAAGGCGTAATTTCAATTAATTCACTCAACCTATTAAATTTGAACTAGAATGGAAACAGAGATATCAAACTGCCACAAAACCGGGAGCCACTACATCAGGAAACTCAGCCTGCTCTCTTCCAACGTTTGTCAACAGCCACTAGATTAATTTAAAATTTTGAAAATCAACGCTAATCAAGAATAGTATTCTCTTCATCAAGGCGTGATACATATTCCAATATTCCAAATTGATCAAAGTTATAAGTCAGATATAATAAAGTAGTCGAGAATTTAAATATAATTGACAATTAAAAATGACATACATAATCCACTATTTCTAAGAATAATTATAAAATTATTAAGCAACATAAAAAAAGATATGAATCTTACCACAAGAAAAAGACATTCTTCATTCAATTAAAAATAGCCCTGCTCTGAACAATCCCCTAGCTTCAAGATCAGCTATAATGCAAGTTTGAAGAAATCGAATAGGCATCGGTGTCTGAAACGATTGGGAATAGGCTGCAGTTTTTGTATGATACTGCTCAAGAAGAGAGCTTTTAGGCGAAGCAATCAGTACTTTCTTAACGCTAACTATGCTGGAAAAAAGATTTTTTAATGAATTGGAGATAGCCTGAACAGGAATCTGCTGCAGTAATCTCTCAAAAGAAATTAAGTTCATCTGCCCTGCTAAAATGCTTGCTGATCTTAAGAGAGAATTCGAATGGAGCTCCAGAATAAATAATCAAGATAAGTCCCAGAAGGTAAAATAAATATTTCAGATGAGGAAAATTAAAGCTATTCGATATGCCAGCTCATCAGAGATGGCAAGGTCTCGAGCTTCTAGGGCTTATTCATTACAAATATTGACAATTCGATGGCAAGTGAGATGCTGACTGACCGCAGAAGGAAGTTCGAAATCCTATTCAAGCTCATCAAGAACTCAGGTGTCATCTAGAAATAGGAAGTGGACAAAATAGAGCAGCTGGTAAAGTACTAAGAGAAAATCAAATGAAGCTGTCATAAAATGCTCGTAGAATTTAAGAAAGCAAAATCTTATTCGCATCTAGGTTCATAATCCATTAAGTTATTTAAATTCAAGTCTACTCTTTATATCTCACTTCTTAGTCTGATCCCTTTGGAGCATTGGAATACGTATCACGACTTGATTAAGATATCTATTGGTACTGATCTGAGTTCATGAATGGAATATTCTAATACTAAAAACTTTTATTTTTGCAAATATGATGTTTTTAATATAATTAAGGTGCTCTTTTAAATAATTCGCTTTCAAAATAATTTTCACCTTAAATAGAAAGATCATTACGACAGAATCTGACTACGACCATACAGATCACCTTCGCTCATCTAATGGAGATTTATTTTTATTTCCACCCTGATTTCAAGAAAATTACAAGCTCTCTCTTGAAATATTTAAAGCTTAATTAAAAGAATTTATATCTATATATTTATAATTTTTGAATGATTGATTAGCTTTGTTCTTTCTATTTTACCATTCATAATTCCTGCTTGACTTCTTCTCACACCTTAAAATAATATCCACTTTAAACTATGATGTCTCTTCCTACTCAATTTTTAAAAATCAAGTGGATATATAAAATAAAAAATGAATACAATTTAGACTCCTTATAAAAGTAGGCAAACACTAAATAAGAATTGCAAGCTTTTAATATACTGCTACCTTTCTGTAGAATAACTTTCTTTCTGCATATCCACACTAAGTAAAGCAGACAGAGCTAATCTCTTAAGAATCAAAGATTTTGTTGAAATTCCATTAAACCAAACTCTGAGGTTCAAAGTTTCCTCAATTCCTCATATCTTGAAATATTTATTAACTCAGGAGAATACTATCCTATAAAAAGATAGACCTAAGCAATTTAGTTTAGACCATCCTTAAAACGCTCTAGAATATATTCTTAACTTTGGATCTGGACTAAATTTTGCAATTTTAGACAACTAATACTTCGAAAGCGATTTGAATTTTTTTATAAAACTAAAAAGAAATTTAATTTATCTATTTGGATGCTTTCAACTCAAGTCTTTAAGAAGTTGAGACTTACTTAAATTCCATTTGTAATAGATTAATGTTTTTCACAATGAATTCAAAGACCAACTAATCCAAAAACATATAATTAATTATTTTTACTATTAACAACATATAAAAATATTTTAACTTGTTTTATAATAGGCTTAAAATTTATATATAAACTTTTTAATTGCTCTTAAAATGTTAGTTTTTAATTTCTGCAATAAGAAATATTATTTTAACTTGCCTTAGTTGAATATAAGCTTTGAAACTGGAGTTGCTCACTCAGTATTTCTTCATTCAATGGAGCTGTTTTTATAAATAGAAAGAGTAAATTTGAAAAGCATATAAGTTAATTTCTTGACCAATGAGAGGCTTACTTAATTGCTCCATTATTTTGAGGAAGTTTATCTTAGGAGCTTAAATCTCACACCTCGTATCATAGATTCTATAAACATTAAATTTGGTAATTTATATAATCAATTTTAGAATAAATATTCTGCAAATTTTTTTTCTCTCCAAAAAGAATATTTAAAGCATAGATACAAATTAGTTTAAGTGAGAGAATTATTTGCAGATTTAAAAAATTGAAATTTAAAAAAAAAATATCTATTGATCAGGAAAGAAAAGTTAATAAACTTACATAAGGAAATTTATATTATCGATATAAGAGCTATATTAATCTAAAATGGATTTATAAAATTACAGTATAATATCTCAAATTTAAGTAGTTATAATATAATTCAATTATAAATTTAATTCTTAAAACTTTATCTAAAGCTGTCTTGAAGCTACTCAAATTTTAGAAGAGCAAGGATTGTAATAATTTTGGATTTTGACTTTTTTTATCTTACTTATGATGAGAGCTTTAGAAAGATTCAAAGATTATAAATAATAATCTGCAATTAATTTTATATTGGTTATTGAATAAACAGTATATCAGGGGTGTTTGAGCCCATTTAATTTATCAAAAAACCAATTCTTAATTTATTATTTAAACCAACCTTTTTATTTAATTTAACTATTTTAAATTTTCTAAAAATGAATTTAAGTTTATCCGAATATGCATTTTGTTAATGAAGCATACGAATTAGACACTTAGAACTTTTAGATTGCATTTGGTCAGCAGAAGAAGGTTCTTTTTTTTAATAATTCGAGTTTCCAAATACTGAATTCCTTAAAATCAGGAGAATAAATAATCTTCATCAATCTCTAAAATTGCATATTATATATATACGGGAGATTAAATGCGAAAATTTTTGACTGTTTTTATTTTCTTCAAAGAAATACTTGTGTATGGTGTTTGGTGAATTTTTATTTTATTAATAATGTAGAATATTTTTTAATTGTTCACTTATTATATTATAAAAATTGTAAAATATAAGCTTAAAAGAGCCACTTATCACCAACGATCATGTGAAGCTTAGATCAAGGCAAAGAAGAATAGTAGGGAAAAAAAATCCATTTTTTAAATTAAAAAGCGTATGTGACTATTA
Source organism: Tetmemena sp. SeJ-2015 (assembly GCA_027382625.1). Lineage (NCBI taxonomy): Eukaryota > Ciliophora > Spirotrichea > Sporadotrichida > Oxytrichidae > Tetmemena > Tetmemena sp. SeJ-2015. Next base: position 7,635 of record JAJKFJ010011803.1, on the reverse strand, counting down.
TTTTTCTAATACTTATCACATAAATGGACAATATTTTTTAAAATTGTCCTATTTAAAATTCTGTGAAACAATAGTGCGAAAAATATAAACGCACAACCAATATCGATAAAAACTTCAGCAAATTAAAAAGCAAATATTTCCAAAATTTCAGGTCCATTTAACTCTTCTACTCAATTAATTTTTTGCAATTAACTATTCTGCTTTAACCAAAGTTATTAATAAATACATAATTTTAAATAGAATCTCTTCCTAAGTTACTTCAGAAATTTTCTAATTTAAAACATTTTCAAATAATAAATCCCACAGAATTAACATTTCAAGAGGAGGAAATCTATCACGAAATCCTGCCCTTCATTTTAAAACTGCATTCATTAGAACTCGAAATAAAAAATTTAAAACCTCTCAGTGACTTAATAGTTTTGATTCAAACTATGAAATATCTAGCTTATAATAGTTCTTCAATGAAGCAAACTAAATACAGATTGAAGTAAATCAATCTGAATATAATAATCGAATAACATCTTAATATGTACAAACAAGCCAGAATGCCTGAAACCCTAATTAAAACGAAAGGTAATTAAATTTAAACAAAGATCTTCACAAAGATTTGCATGCTATAGAAGCCTAATGGCCAAAAATAGAGAGTAGAGTAGTACAATAGCGATTGGAAGAATGTTGAATTTGACGCAATAAAAGATCTAGTGTAAGAAATAGTTGACTATTTCAGGGCGAAAATTTTTTAAGATTCTAGAGAAATTGAATCTGAGACATTAACTCAAGATCAAATTTCATCTGTTGGATAAAGGACCTTTTAAACTCAACAAAGATATGATGTGAAAGTATCAAAAATAGTCTTAAGAGAATGGGATAAAGACGAAGTCGAATATATCGAGCTTTCAATAGGAGATTCCTTATAACTGTATTTAGGAGAAGTCGTTTATATAACTGAAAATTGATAAACAAAGAACTAAGATTCTTTTTCATTTATCTCTAAATTTTTGCATCTTCCTCTAAATTTAAATTTTGTCAATCAAAAATCCAAAAATAAAGGTTGAAGCAAACAGATATAAATAAATGAATGAAAATTAAAGTAAATCATTATTGTGAAATTTCAATTTAGCTTGTACAGCAACTTGGTAATTTGAATAAAAACAGCCAGTATTGGAGAAAAATTTATACTATAATTCCAAAAATGAGGAGTTTAACTTAATTCATTTGAAAATAAATTCTTACTGAGTTGTAAAATTTTTCATATTTTAAAGTATTGATTTCTAAGATAATTATAAACTCATTTTTTATTCAAAAAATATTTTTAATTACCATTTAGAATTTTCTCTAAGTTTTATCTTTCTATAAGCAGATGAAGTATAATAGATTTAATTCATAATGAAGAATAGAAATCATTTGGAAAAATCAAAAATAAAATTTTTCTGAATAGAAATTTGCTCCAAATTTTACAACTATTTTCATTAAAGTTACTATTAAGTGTTCTATAAAAAAAATATAGCTCTAACTTCTAGTTTTTTGATTTATTGTTCTCCAATTATATTAAAATTAATAAAAATTGTATTTGTCTAATTTAAAATTTCTAATCAAGAATTTTCTTTTTAAATATGTAATTATAAGGATAGCGTAGCTCATCTGCTCAAAATAGCATATCTATATAAATATAAAATATTTTTCCTGAGTCTTGAATAAGTAAAAAAGAATTTCTCAGAATCAAAAAATTATTTTAAAATAATACAAATTATTCCATAAGGATTTCAAAATGGTAAAATTATAATTAAAATATTAGAAATTATCTTAAAAATGAAGAACAAAAATTGCAAGTTGGTGATATTTAGCTATCTCGAACTCAAAGAATTGATTCATAAAATTTCTCTTCTCAGCAAATCTGATAGGACAAATCTTCAAAGAATTTAAGACTTCTTCTTTTTAATGATTATATTTATTAAAGACTTCATTGATAAAAGAAAAGCCTATATTTTGAGACTTAAAGTGAATTCCATGCCCTTCATATTGAGTTACCTAGCGAAGTAACAAGTATTGCTGAATTAAGAATAGAAAGAAATTCAGGATTAATTTAAAGAAGAGGATTAAAAAGTATTTTTAAAAGATGATTTCAACGAAGGGACTGGATATTCATCTCCAGTTATTGACACATTTTTAAGTTTAGGCTCAGAGATTCTCTTTAGATTAGGTGTAAGATAGTTTTTCTAAGTAAATATTGTTAATTACAAAAATAAAATATAAGAAATCGAAGATTTTCTTATCAATAATCAATCAAAGAGGAATTTTAATAATGATGCTCACTTAATTATATAATTTTATAAGGGTAAAGGGAAATATTTTACCCTTTTTATGAAATTAATTTGAACATAATTTCTATTCAGAATATTTTTCACATTTATAAATTTTAAAATTTTCTAGAATAGTATATTCTTATAATTTCCCAAGTAGTTGTTATCTCTCTTTAAAGAGAAAAAGAACTTAAATATGATTACTTTTTATCTATAAATTTGAATCAGTTTATTTTAATTTAAGCGATAAACGACTATCCTAAGAATTATGAAGAAGAAAATCATAGAAATTTATTCACAATTATAACATTATAGATAAAATATACTTTTTAAATTGCTTATTAAATTTATATTATTTAAAAGAATATATTTTTAATGCTGACCAGAAATTTTAGAAACTAAAAATAAGTTTCCACTTAGATAATTATAAGGATATAGCAATTCAAGCAATAGATGTGCTTCGATAAATTGATAGAGTGTAGTTTTATAGAATAACAACAGAGAATAAATCTCCTTAAGAGCTCATAGATCGAATGATTTTATTCTAGAAAGTTAGGCTTGTGTCAGACTATCTCTTGAAATTATTTAAAGTATTATAGGAAATTCAATTAGAAATATAAAATATTGCAAGCTAACTAAATAAGAAGTAGTAATCAGGTAAAGAGGTGATACTTTAACTTACTCTATATTAATCAAACTATTTGTCAATATAATTTATAATTTGTTGTATAGATAATTTAACAGGACACCAGCCAATTAAAAATGCTTTTTTCATTTACTAAACTTAGATATGGCTCAAAAATATTGAAGGGGATCAGTACCAGTGTGAGAATAATTTTTTATTGTTTTTGTGGAAAATCTCTATACTTTTCCAAACTAAAAGATAGATTGGAAAATTAAGTCTCATCGCTATACCTTTCCTTGTAATTTAGATAATCTGAAAAGCAATAACATCAAAAATATAAAAATTATACAATTTAAAAATTTAATTATGAAGTTTATCTAATTTTTTATTATAGACCCAAATTATTGATTAATTTTTATTCAAATCAGTTTTGCTACAAATTTTAGATTAGAAGAGAGAATTTTTAAATTTTATAAAGTATTTTCCATTTTATTTAATTGAATAAATCTCTACATAAGACAATTATTGTCTATATTAGTTCTAAACAATAGTCTTAAATTTTCGGCCAATGCATTTACTTTATAAAATATAATTGCATTACTTAAATGTCTCTCCTATTAACAATTTCTTTATCTTTCATATTTTTGGAGCTTATTAGATTATGCTTAAAAATATAGATTAAAAATTGTATCATTCTCATAATTAAAGCAACTTGTAAATTTTAAATACAAGAAACAATTTATTATAAAAATAAATTCTGGACTTTAATAAGGGATGGTCATTAAATGAAACGTGATATTTTTATCTTTTCAACCTCAATTTGAGCTGTGTATTATTTAGGGAATTGAAAAAATAATTTTCTATAAAAAGCAATAATTTACTCATTTCGATTTTTATCGAAGAATATAATCAAATTTTAATTGTATAAAATCTATATGTGTCTTTTTTATTTTTCCTTAAGATAAATTGTTTATTCTTATAGCCTTATATTTTTGAAATAAATTATACTTCATATAAATAAATTAGAAGTTCTATTAATTTTTTTAAAAAATATTTTTTATTGCAAGAGTTTACCCAACTAATCTGACTCTTCGAGTATTAAATCTATTAAAGATAAAATCGTAGGAGTGAAAAGTATAAGTTGTCTTTCATGTGATTTGATAGAAGAATAGAGTGAGCTGCTCTAACTAGGACAAATGGAAGGCATTCACAATTTGTAAATTACTGATCTTTTCATAAGAGAGTATGCGGTATCTCTTAATAGGCTATTGCTGAAATTTCCAAACCTAAAGAAGCTAAAAATATTATTAGCCCGAAGGAGATTATATTTTACGTTAGGAATTTACGAAATGGTAAAGCCTATATTTATAAATCTTCAGTACTTATCCTTAGACCTCCCTTCTAAAACTGATATTGAACCTTAATAGTTTTTAGAAATAATTCAAGAGGACCTAATTATGAAAAGTAAATCATTAAGAGTAGCTAAATTCAGATTTCAAAGTCTAAGAATTGATACGTATTTAAACAGCTATTTAAAACTCTAAGAGAGTGCTGAATAGAATTTATCAGTTAACAAGAATAATAATCTTTCAATCAGAGTATTTGTAATGAATGGAAATATATATATACCTGAAAATGATGATTAATTAATAGTGGATAAAAGTAAAGATGCTAAAATGTTGCCCTTGATGCCAGATGGAGCTCAAGTTTACATTTAGAAAGTTGTTGATGAGTATTTTAGAAGAGCTAATGAATAAACTAATGAGGACCAGAATTAGAACTAAAATCAAATTAAAATCTGAAATAAAGTTAAATAAAGTGATTGAAAGTTAAAGAAAAGATTGATATTTTGTGTTGTTTGATGAGACATTAAATGTAGTGTTGAATTTAGAGGAAGCTTAATAAGTTTGAGTATGGGAATTCTCAATATCCATTAAAAGAAGATATTTCAGTAAAGTATTATTTATGCTTTATACTCTGAAGAAAGGAAAATTCATTCAATCTTATATTTTAGTGACTGAAATTTTTTCTCTATCTCTTTACATATTTCCAACAACTAAGTTTAAAGAATTAATTTTTTTATAAATCCATGCTAAATTGAATGCTAATTAAATAAATTTAAGTATTAAGATTACTTAACTGTCTTTTAATTTGTAATTTATTTTTCCTTTTAAATTTCTCACTATTTTTTTTCAATTTTATTAACTATAATTAGATCAACTAGACAATTAATTTGCGATAATTTAAGAATAGAAATACAAAGTAATTGCTAGATATAAAAAGGAGAAAGACTTGGATGGACAATTTTGGCCTTCCATTCAAATTCTAATAGGTGATTCACTTTAAATTTCACTCTTCGCTGTCTATGGTTAATTAAACATCAAAATAAATTTTAAGATAATTTATTTAAAATAAGATATAAATATTTTTCACAATTTCTTCAATATTTTATCATTTTAATTAATATTGAAATTATATATAATTTTACCTAATTATAAATATATTTATAACTCTTTTTCTTCAGAAATTAATTAAAGCCACAAATAAATTCACTAAAATGTTTCGCTCTTTTTATAATTAGAGCATGTCTCAATTTAAAATTTAAACTCATACTTTTGATAAAATTTGAATACAAATATCCAAACTCTTTAAAAATATTTTCTTAACAAAATTAATATAAATTTTTATTTAAAATCTTCAAAAGAAAATGATATTTAATTTTAAATGCTTTGGTGAAGTGTGATGCTAAGAATCAGTAATTGGTTAATTGGAATTACATTTATTATTATAATTAAAAATGCATTAATCAAGCATTTTTAACGACTTAGTTAAAAAAATTTCTCCAGTTTTCATAACTATGGAGTAAGCACTTTGATTTTGGAAGAAGCTATGAAATTGGAATAACTATAATTCTTACATTTAATTATTTACTTAATTACTGATTTTGCTCAATAAATGAACCACAATGCATATTTATAAAGTATGATTATTAATTTTTAAAAGGAGTGCCGAATTTAAAATCTTAAATATTGGGCCTTATATATTCCTTTAAACTTTACTCGAAGAAGTAAAATTTGTAATATTTAAGGACAAATAAAATCTTCTTGGTTTCAAACTTAACTAAATTTCTAATTGGAATAAAATAACCCAAGTTTTATGAGAATTAAATATATTTGACTCATTTTCAAACCACCATTTCTTAAAAATCTGACAAAGTAAGAGAAAAATTATTTAATTTTCTTAAATAATTAGATTTTCATTAATTTCTTACATTTTTAGATTTATTGAGCAAGAAGATCATTAAATTGGAAGCAATATTATAAAAGAGAATATTGATGGCTTGCATTTAATATATGAAATTTAAGGGAATTATAAATTGTTTTAGATTAGTCAAAATAAATGAAAATTTTTAAATTTAAACTTGAAAATATCTATAAATTTAACTTTGCAAAACTCTTTTTATTAAATAAAAGTATCTATATTGTGAATGAAATTTTGTTTAAAAGTTTAAAATCTGATCGACTTATTTTAAATATATAAACTTAATCAATCTATTAATTAATCATAATAATTTTTTATAAAAAATTCTTTCGTGACTGATTTGAAAGTTATAAATATTATTATATCTTTAAAAATGAAGAACAATAACTGTAAAATAGTAATTTTCAGCTATCTCGAACTCTCCGAATTGATTCACAAAATTTCTCTTCTTAGTAAATGAGATAGGGAAAATCTTCAAAGAATTTAAGACTTCTTCTTTTTAATGATTATATTTATTAAAGACTTCATTGATAAAAGAAAAGCCTATATTTTAAGACTTAAAGTAAATTCCACGCCCTTCATATTGAGTTACCTAGCGAAGTAACAAGTAATGTTGAATTAAGAAAAAGAGAATCAGGATTCATCTTAAGAGGTGGAACCAAAAGCAATTCAATAAGAGGATTATAATGAGGAAACTGAATATTCTTCTTCCTTTCTTGAAACCTTTTTTAGTTTAGGCTCAGAGATTCTCTTTAGATTATGAGCAAGATGGGATTCAATAGTAGATATTGATCATTACAATCAATAAATCGGAAAAACCTTAGATTTTCTAAGAAAAAATCAATCAAAGAGGAACTTTAATAAAGATGCTCACTTAATTAAATCATTTTTTATTGAAAATTTATCATGAAATATAAATGAAAAGTTTTACTTTTATAAGTTCAGCACTATTTTCAAAAACTTTCAGTTTACTTCAGTAAAGCTAGGACGAACCTGTACCCTTCTAAGCTAAAATTTGAAAAATGAAGGCCTCTTTTTCAAACGAGAATTGCTTGTATAATTTATAGGTAATTTTACTTATTTATAAATTCCCACAATTATAGTAATCTTTCTCCTTCAAGATAAAAGACAAGTGTGATTAGTTAAACTCTAATAGACCTGTAAAAGACTAAAAATAATGGTGAATTCCATGAGGGCTTTCTAGCCATAACTGAAAAATCGGGCTTAATAGATAATTTTCATAATATTTTATGCTTAATAAATTGACATTTTCTAAAATAAAAATTTCTTATGATTTCTTATGTAATGACCATCCTTAAAAGAGAGGGAGAGAGAAAAAGTTTGAAGGAAAAATTATAAATCCTTAAACCATATTAATTTTTAACTTTAACTTATAATACTAAATGAGAAGATTTATTTTAAATTATTTTCATAATGATAAAAATTAGA
>JAJKFJ010011793.1:0-12749 GCA_027382625.1 Tetmemena sp. SeJ-2015 | reverse complement strand
TTTGCACCAGGAAATAGAGGACGAATTCTTTTTCAATAGGATTGTAGAAATGAAATATTTTTCCTTATTATTGGCTCAGCCTTCCTCTATTTTAATATTTCCATGAATGCGAAGAGAAAAGATAAGCGACTCCCTATTTCGAAGAAGGGTTGATGAGGAAGAAAACTGCTTATGGTTACTTTATGCAAGCTTGGACAAGCGAAAGGGGTTATGTAGATCGTACAGATCGTCAATATGCTTAAAAATGCCTGCATCAGGCCATTTATTTTATAGCATATTAATTTTCCAACTTACTTGACCCAACAAACCCAGATATTTACATAGTAGAGGCTATGATAAATATAGTATACTATGAGGAAAATAAACTTTTCCAAACTATCAATGAAGCATTCAAGCTCAAGGTTTCGAATGTGAAACTACTGATAGACCTCTGCCAGAGGATAGTTGACATGGCCAGGTACAAGATTGCAAGGACAGTTTTTGAATATACATTTAGAGCAAGAGCAGCATAAGACACAATTAGACACCAAAAGAAAGTAGAAGAGTTCCTCAGAGTCATTAAAGGACAAAAAGATCTGGATATAATATAGGCCAAATATAGAGAGTGTTTGCTTAAAACAAACTGCCTCAAATTCGAGTCTGAGAGCTAGGACCGTCTCCTCTAATTTTTACTCAACCATCAATAAACCTATTTAAATGACCCGGCGTACGGTCTTTCGCAATGAGAGATTATATGAGCAAAAGAAAATTAATTTTTCGTAACTCTAAGGTTGATATCGCATATTAGAATTACACCTCATCTAGATGATTGAAATAATTATATAAATTTAAATTCAAAAGCTTTTAATTAACTCAACAGGCTAAGAAATGGAAGAGGAACAACTTGCCTAAAACTCAGACTCTGGAGAAGAGCACGTTGATATTGACGCCATGTCAGACGAGATGACTAACTTGGGCTGGATCCGCTGGTTCTGTACCCTCGAAGGACACGAATTTTTAGTAGAGGTAGATGAGGACTTCATCAGAGATCAGTTCAATTTCATTCTTATAGTAATTTGTATGGGCTGCAAGCTAACTTTGCAAAGGATAAGTTCAAGACTTGCATCAAGATGATTCTCTCCCCTCTCGCTCCAAATGAGGAGGATTTATCAGACGAGCACTTCCTAGAGCTTAATCAGGAGGCGTCAGACTTGTACGGACTCATCCACACACGCTACATTTAAACTCCAAAGGGCATGGCCAAAATTTACCAGAAATACTTATCTGGTGTTTTCGGGTACTGCCCTCGCGCTCTTTGCGACAAGCAAAAGACTTTGCCAGTTGGGCTTTCAGACGCACTTAAGACCTGCAGATTTAAGGTATTCTGCCCTCGTTGTGAGGAGGTCTATCTTCCTAAGAGCAGAAGTGTGAATATCGATGGAGCTTACTTTGGAACCAGCTTCCCTCACATGTTCTTGAAGCACTATCCTGAGGCAGTCATACTCCCTCCTAAGATTTATCTCTACGAGCCCAAGATATACGGATTCAAGGTCCATGGAAAGAGAGGCAGCAAATACTTCCAACCTCCTCAGGGAACTGTCAAGTATGTGGAGGATTCGCTTGGAGGCATCGAAAAAGAGAAAATGCACAGAGAGGTCTAAGCCAAGAACAGGTAAATTTAATAGTCATAAAGTGTAATTGTAATACTTCCTAAAATAAGATATGTGCAACTGATTATGAGAAGAAGTTGGATAAAACATGTTCATTTAAAAAAAATATTGTATATTAGTTTAGGAATAATTAGTTACTATAAGTTCCTATATCCGAAATGAATGGAGATTCCAAACAATTCATCAACTAATTTCTTGATGGTGAGTATATTCACCCTTTTTTCTGATTCTTACCTGTATAAATGATAAATAAAATTATAAATTCTAGTCTTAAATTACTTTTATCAATAGTTTATGTAGATAGGAGTTAGAATGCTACAGAAAATGATGTTTTTAATTTTGAGAATAACCAAAGCAGCATATATGTAAGCATTTTTAACTTCTTAATAAGAGTTTTAAAGGATGAGCAAGAATTATTTCATTCGAGAAATGCCTCAAACTTTAGAGAAATAGACATCAGAAACAACCACTCCTCAAATTTGCTTATGTCACCCTAGCCTTTTGTAACGCAAAGAACTAGTGATGCCAGAAGAGACTAAACTCACCTTGCTTATGCGCACAGAAAGAGAACCAGCATTTTTGACGAGAAGTGAAATGCTTTTTATTTTGAGAAGAAAACAGGCATTTTCAGTCAATAGAGTGTCTTATTTAAATTTTGAATGGAAAGTCAAATATCAACAGTCACCATGAAATCAGCATGGATTCAGCTAAGGGATTCCTAAATGACCACTTAAGAAGGAGGAATGTCAGCAACAAGAATCTCAAAGCCTAGGATGAGAATTCAAGATTTAACCAGAGCCCATAAAGTTAGACAACTATGTAGAGACCCACTTTTGGAAAAGGATATGCTTGGCGGGAAGACGAAGATCCAAAGAGGTTATATTTATAATGCTTTTAAGCATTTTTTACTTTTACAAAACGTTTAAAACTATTAGGAATCAACCACCATGTATAATGAAGGCGCCACTTATGGCACAAGCTTGACACTTATAGAATAGAGTGTTGGAGTATCTCAAAGTGACGTCTTCAACAGCCAGTTGAGTCCCAACTCAATCAAGATAAAGAGATCAAGTAATAAAATAGTGAAGAGATAGACTTAGAGCTAGGTGGCACGAATAGAACCTGGAAGCCCAGGCTAAAGGAAAAAACAAATTATAGTCAGCTAGGAAACTCTCAGGAATACAATCAAAGAATAGGAGAATAAAAAGAAAAATCAGAAAAGGAAATGCTACTCTCTCTAGAAATCAACTTTTAAAGCATCTTTAATTTAAAATGCTTCAGGAAGTTGTATAAGAACTACAGAATAAGAAAAGAGTAAGACGTTAAGGATAAAGAGAAAAGAAGTAGGAAGGAGTTCATAAAAGCTCTCGCGATGATGAACATTGAAAATGAAAAGAAGCAGGAAAGGATGAACTACTTATGGGGTAAGATTCGTTCATACGTCAGAGGTAACACATTTTTAAGGAGAATGAAAACCTCTACAGATCTAAAATCTAGAAAATCAATGAGAGGAATAACTGAAAAAAAGCAAAAGATTCTGGACTCTTTTGACTTTGATTTTTTCAATAGAAACTAAAAGCTCAAATGGTTTAATTTATAATATGCTTTATAGAGTATAATTCCAGATTCAAGATCTTTTGGGAGTTCAATATAGCTTGTATGTTCATTATCAGTTTTTGGATAATACCTATAAACTATGCAACACTTATGGCTTATCAAAATGATTTCGCTTCTGTTGATCAAAATACTTATAAAATGAGGATAAATTAGATCTCTACATTGATTTCATCATACTTGCCGATATGGTAATAAACTGCATTTCACAGTAAATGATTGACGTTGAGGTAATAATTTACATCAGAGATGCATTCAGAGTTTACATGAAGTCCTTCTTCTTTATTGATCTTCTGAGCGTACTCCCAGGTATAATAACCTGGGAAAGCTATCTGCCAGTTTATGCTTTTAAGCTACGCTATATTTATTTTACTCCGTTATCTCAGAATTAAGAGATTCGTAAATTTCTTCAAATCGATAACGAAGCTGACTTCTAACATTTTTTCTTACAATAACAACCACAAAGTAACTGCCTTAAAAGTTCTTTACCTTTTGAAACTTCTGATAGTCTATTACTTCATTTTCCATTTACTTTCATGCATGTGGCTGTACATAGGAGAGGACCAGTTTTAGAATAACAAGTCAGGGTGGGTCTACGAGCATGGAGTCCATCGGATACAGTTCTTTAGTCTCTATTTGAAGTCGTTTTACTATATCTTCACATCTTTCTCTGTGGTGGGCTATGGAGACTATTCAGCATTTATAAACCCCAGCTAAGCTATTTTCGTTATCTCTTATATGATGTTCCTACAGTAGATGTTTTCCTTCTTTTCTATGCAATTTAGACAGTAGTTTACTAACAGCGCTATCATTAGTAATCCACAGTAGATGCTTGATGATAAGAAGGGTGACTTGGAGTTGCTGTTTATGAAAATCTCGAAGTTAGACAGCACTGCCAAATTCAAAGCCTCCGAGACGAGGAATGCATTACTTGACATTGAATCAGCTTTTAAGTACTATTTTAAATCTGTAAAAAGTGAAGAGTTTTACATCAGTCTTCCACCTAAAATCAAGCAAAAGCTTTTAATGGAAGTGTTCAAGCCCTACATACGAAAGTTCAGCTATTTTTTCGAAGATCATGATATTTAGTACTATGCTGATTCATGGTACATCGCCAAAATTATAAAGAATATAACTTGCTAAGTCCACTAACCTGGTTCAACAATTGTGTCAAGGGGAAAGCACTTTAGCTATCTCTATTTTATCAATTCAGGAAGGATAGACGTTGAAAATTAAAACGGTTAGCTTTTGACTACTTACATAACAGGCAGCTTTTTCGGGGAGGCTGAAATCATATATAAGATCAGGACAAACTTCAACTATACAGTGCTTAATTTATTTCAAAATATTTAGTGTAGAGATAAGATCCAGTGATCTTGTTTTGCCTCAACCATAAGAAATTTAGAAAAATTTTAATTCAAGATAGATCCAGCGTACTCTACTTAGCTCAAATAGGTTTCGAGAGAAGAATTGCACTCAATAAGATAAACTCTTCTTTAAAATATTTAAACAAGGCCCAGTATGCCCTCTTTGAAGAAGAACCCCTGAAAGTTAGTTAGATTCTGAAGTTTAGCTAGATACTAGCTGCTGCAGCGGATAAACTGAAGTCAGGAGAGCTAATTAAAAAATACAATCTTTATATTCAGAATCTTAGGAGTTAAGACTTTATTATCAGAAAGAGAGAAAATTAGGAAAGATCTAAGACCAGATAAAATTCTCGCTCAGCTAGCAAAATAATAGAGGAATCAAATGAGGAGTCTAAGATATCAAGCAGTGACGAGAGCGTGAGTTGCTCTTCAAATGGGTAATTGAATGGCGAAGGGGATTGGGATTTAGATGAACCATCACACTTCTTAGATTAAACTTTCGCAGAAGATATCTATAATGATGGGTATGATGATGTCTATGTTGATGAAATTGATTACTAAGAAATTGACTTGCAGAAGATATAGTTCTATAAGTATGTAAAAATTGCCTAGAAATCTCTGAATAATCTAAATGAGTTAGTGAATCTTGCAAAAGAGAAGTTTATTCAGTGTAATGAAAACTTCAAGTAAACTTTTTACATACTCAAGATTTCTTCTATCACCATTTTACTATGTTTTCTTCATATGTTTAACTTGATACTTATTCTTTGAAATTCGCCAGATTTAATAACCAGCTGGATATTAGTTATTAAACTACTTCAACTCAGCACGCTTAGACAGTAAACTCCCATGTATCATCTATTTTTGGTAAACTGAAATCAAATGTACTCTCTTCTTTATCTTCCTAGGTGCAATATTTTTATAACTGAGCAGGTAAAACACAAACATAGTGAAGCTCAGAGACCATAAAATTCTAAGAGAGAAATACAGAAACAAGCAATTCTAATCTCATTTACATATTCAAAATGAAATAGCAATTATTGATCAGATGGAGACTGAGAAACAAGTTTAAAACAGGATGAGCTCATAAATTAATCTCACTACTATAGAGGAATATCTACTTAATCATGATGATGAGGAAGATGAAAACCAAATTAAGAATGGCAAAATGCTCTCTCCTCCTAAGATTAGCTATGAAACTATAGACTTGCACTTATATCATCCAATTAATGATTTATTTTTTGAATGCACAAGTCTAATGGATCACAAATCTTTAGAGAACTCCTAGCTGAAGAGACTAAAATCGAGGAGCAAATTTTAATGCCGAATATAGTAGACTAATTCTATTTGTAATCTTATATTCTTAGCTGAGAGTGAACTTGTATAGCTGGAAAATGATGTAAATAACAGCTTAAAGGATGAGGTAATAAATTCCTTCAGAGAAAACTTCTGATTATATTTTATAGTTGCAATAATTTCTTCATTCTAAAATAAATAAAATTCTAAATTGCTTTCTCAAAATCTTTTGTTTATTCGCTATATGAAGTGACACTAACAACTTTCATATTACGGATCAAATAAACTACACAACTATAACTTCTTAAATTACAACATGATATCATCATCATCATCATCATCATCATCATCATTATCATCTTTAGTATTTTGGCTTAGATTGATTCTGCTATTAGTTATGAAACTACTTTTGCACTTTAAAATACATTATTTTTTTAATGTAACTTATTGAAGAACCTAAATGCTTTGAGCTAGCTGTTTTGAATTTTAAGTTGAGCCGTAAAACTGTTACGACTGCTGAAGTAAATTGACTTGGTTGTTTGTGCCATATACATTTTGAGTAAAATTATGATTTTAGAGTGCTCCGTGTTGCGATTATGATGATTATTATTGCTGTTGTTGGTGGTGCTGTTGCTGCTGCTATTGCTGCTGCATCTAGTTTAATCTGTTGAGTTAGTGCTGCTGCTATTGAACTGCTGGCTGATAGCTCCTGTTAGAAGGTTGGGATGGAATTTGGTTTTCACTCATCAAAATCAAAGCAGTTTCGAAGGGGCGGTTTGTCTGCGCCTTGGAGTTCTATTGCTCATTCATTGCTCCCATCCTGGAAGAAAGAAAAATAAATGCTAAATAATGAAGACATTCCTAGGTCCTAAATTAGAAAATAAATAAGCGAAATAAAGTCTTACTCCTGAATTGTGTAGGTAGGTTTAGTAGAACTAAGGATTCTTGGTTTGCATGTTATTTGTGGCATTTCTGAAATAAATTATCTAGCTGTTGTCTAGTTGCTCTTACAAATTTTAAACCTACTATTGGTAATGTTGGGGATAATTATCTTCAAAACTTTCTCCAGAAACAGATGTTGCGTGGCTTATTATTTATTATACTCCAGTCGTATTTCCAGTTTAGTTCAAATTCTTAATAATTCATTTTTAATAGTCATTAGATAAAAATTTACTCTTTTTATATCCTCTAAAGTTTTTTTATAAAGATGTATTTTATTAAAGATATGCATTAAGGTTTTAAAATTTAGAATTATTAAATTCTTCTGATTGATTTGATTGATCATCATCCTCTGCTCATGAGGAGTTTGTGGTGCGTTAGAGTGATGGCGCTAAGTACCAATGTATGATGTATTTGAGGAGTTTACATTTATATTTTAATGGCTCATGAACTAACTAGTATCAACATTTGGATTATCTTGTGTGTCTAGAGCTACTAGAGGATTGAAATTAGTTATTACAGAATTATTGTTTGTCAAATGCTTGCCCATCTTTCCCCTTAGTTGAACTTGAGAAATATTTTATGCGTCCTCCTGATTATCAATATCTGGGAACATCATTACCTCAGCCTCATCTTAATCGTAATTGCCATCAGGCATTGAGTAATTACTACTAGAGTGCGCGGACCCTTGAGCTCCACTGCTTCCACTTGGCATGTATTTCTAAATTATTATAGACTGGCCTTCTCCTGTAAATTGAGCTGTGTCTTTTGTCTGGTTCTTTAAACTCTCATTTTAGTTTTTTTGCTGAAGCCAAGACTCAAGCAAGTATTTGATCTCCTTCTTCATTTGTAATTCAGTCTCAGCCTTTTTCTCCTACACTAACGCTAGTTCGTTAGTTGTTTGTTCAAGTAGGAGCTTTGTTCTATCATACTCCAGTCTCCACTTCTCCTTCTCCTCCCTTATACTTTTTATCTCTATCGCTGAATCTCGAAGCAACTCATCAGCTTTTCTCAATTTCTCCTCCAAGAAGATAATGCGACTTGCCGTTCTCTCTGTACTGAGATCATTGCCAAGTTCACCCAAGTTTTAATTCATAAATCTCTCTTGTAAGAGAGAGGGATAACTAGTCTTAAGCTAATCTTCTTCACTTAGTTGATTTAGCAATTAAGTTTGGTTGCTTTAATTGCCCAATAAAATGTAAGACTGGTTTAACATGTGAGGATTCAGAATCATAGATTGAGATACAGTGTTTCCGCACAGACTTTAATTGTATCTCAAATTTCCTGACACTTAACTGTCCAAATTTTTGATATTCATGATACCTGAGAAAACCTAGCTTCTGTTGGTCAATATTTGTGGTTACTAAGTCTAGCATTAGGGTATAGTTTGAGTTATGTGCTCATAAAATAGTTGAGTTGGAATTAGTTTTCTACAACCAATGCATTCCATTTTGACACAGTTATCAATCATTTTCTAAAGTTTTGATTCGAAAGCTAGAGAGGAGTTTTACATCATCATGCTTCTGCTTGATTTGTTAGGTGTTAAATATGCTACCTCCTTCAAAGATTTTCTGATTTCAGAGTTGAGAGGACTTCCAGATAACTTTAAAGTCATAGGATTCTCTATACTTTTCTTTGAGGCGCTAATACAGCCATTCATAGCTTGAATATATAAATTAAGCTTTTCCGAAGTCTGGTTTATTGGGTTTACTTGGATCCACGCATTCTTCATCTATGCAATCTTCAAAATCGCACTCTTAATTCAATAGCAGGCTTCTGCTTTTTTATTGCTAAAGTATCTATGATTTGATTTCAAGTTCCTGTTTTGATTTCTTCTCATCCTTAATTTTCTTATTGAGCTATTTAATTTTCTCTCTTAGTAATTCTAACTCCTCTCTCATTCTTTCAATCTCGTGATCTTTCTCTTAGAAATCAGATATCATTGTTCTAATCTTATCCTTTCTTTTCTCTAGCTTGCTCTCTAACTTTTACACTTTGAGTTTACTGGCTCCCTTTTCTCTTTCAAATTCCTTATCTCTATCTGCTATAAGTTGATTAAGCCTTTTCTCCGTTAGATCTTAATCGTGCTTTTTGGCCTTGAGTTCCTTATTCTTATCCTTGTATTTCTAAATTTATCCATCTTGCCTTTAAATCTACTCTTCCAAGAGAATCTTTTCGTGTGCGAGTTTTCTTAACTCATCTCTAAGTTGCTCGATGACATCTTGGTCATTAGTATTAGAATGGTAAAACCTTTTTTGTTTATCGATTTACTCTTGGTACAACTTTTTCAGCTCATCAAATTTTCTATCGTACTCTCTCGTGTATTACTCCTCTTGCACTTCTATCTTCAAGTTTAAACTCTTTAATTCGTCCTCATAGCTGTCAACCCGTGTCTACAATTACTTGACATCGTATTCTCTGTCACTGAGTAATCTCTCTATTCTAGAAATGTGAGAGTCCTTCTCCTTCCTTTGATCTTGCAATTACTCCAGCTCCCTTTGATGCTTGGCCTTTAGTTCTGACTCTGCCTTGATAAGCGTACCAATTTCGACTGCTTTGGTAGACAACTGAGCCTCTAATTCATCAATCTTTTCATTCAGCTATTCTTGCACTTATTTGTGCAAAATGTCCAGTTCTTTGCCAGCAAGCGTATGGGAGGATGAGCTTAAGTCTGAACTGCGACCTCTTGACGAAAAAGCGCCTCCAAAGTTTGAATCCTCAATTGCCTGGAACATTTTATCATACAGCTTCTTTTAATTTTGCTCTCTTTCTTCAGCCTCCTTTAATTGCATTTCTAGTAAACCTAAGTGAAACAAAGTGGATAAATTAATACAACCAATTTAGTTTATGGCTATCTTCTGCTCATAAAGTGCAGTTTTGCTCTGAAATTCTAGCTCTTTTTGTCTGATCTGTAGTGAATTTGTTATTTAGGACAATTAAAATTTAAATTTGCAGACATTTTTCAGCCAACTAACTTTAACAAAAATAATGATTTTAATTTTAACTTTGCAGAATGATCGCTTACCTCTTTTTAAGCATGGGATAATTCACTAAGGGCTTTGAGTTTATCACCTAATGCTTATTCAATCGTAGGAACAGGTGATCTCTCTCTAGCTGAAGGCTTAGAGTAGCTCTAAGAAAAGCTTTGATTCACAGCAATAGAAGTATTTACAAATTACAAAATGTATATGCAAGTCTAAAAATGTTATAAGTTCTGACTTGGAGTCTTCGCCAACTAATTTTTCATAATAGTAGTGTATTTTAAATTTTATATTTCAACACATCTATCAGCAATGGTACCACCATTTATTAAATATGAAAAGTTAGAACAGATAAAAATTGAAAATTATCTTCTATATACTCTACAAGCTCAATTATTTAAGAAAAATTTATAGCCTACTCAATCTTATTGTTGCTTTACTTATTATAGTTTTATATGCGAAGCCCCATTTTCGCAAAAAATACTTTCTTCTGTCTAAAAGCCAGAAACAATAAGGGTCTTTTAGGATATATTTAAAACACTCTCAATTCTTCTGTCCTTGTCAGGGTCTCTCTCCTCTATATCATCTGTCCATTCGCAATCACTTCCAAAGTCCAGATTATTGAAGATCTTCATATTATTCAGTACTTCAAATTCTCTATATTCATTGAATTATTCTCTCTTGTCTTCAAATTTGTGTTGCACATCTCGAGGACCTGCTTCCTCTGTATCGCAAATTTAGATGTAGTTCATCTTATTAGGATTTGCTACAATATTTTGATAGATTTCTAGAGCTTATGATTCAAGTTCCTCTTCAACTTAACTTTTGACTTGAGAAATCAACTCTCTATAGGCTAGTGGAGCGTTAGGATTATTATGAGAATTTTTATAAGTTCTCTTGCTTGGTTTATCTAGAAGAGCACCCTATTCATAGTTATCAGCCGATGAGTTGATATTCTTTTATTACTGATTTCTCAAATGAGCTTTGATGAGATCAATTTGTTGTCTAAAAATTTGATCTGGCTTGAGATAGGTTGCCCCACTTTCTATAATTGCATTATCATCCTTCTCACACTGATAGTGCTACCTTTTTGCTTCGAATCCTTCATTAAAGTTTTAAGGAAGAGCGACTATCCTCTGCTCTTGACTGCTTCTCTAAGTTGGATAGGTCGCTAATAATTAATCATCAAATCGTGAATTGTGGGACTGGATGTCCTAATATACTAACTGCTGAGCGCTGTTATGTGACGACGGGTTTGATTTATTGTTTGAAAATTAGTTTGGAGGAGTTACTGTTGCCCCTGACTAGGGAGCTAATTCTTAAGAAGATTAGGAATGATTCTCCTCAAATTTAAAAAAAAAAGAAGAAGTTATTTATTGTGAACTACAACTGAGAAGAATGCAGCAAGAAACTGCTTATAGGTGTCTTCACTGTTGCTTAATAAAATCATCTATCTATTGCTATGCTATTCTGATTATTTCTATTAGTTCTTTTGGTTGTATACTCTTTCAGTCAGTGCTTCCCCCTTTTTTTAGCCATTAAACTACTTTATCTCTATCATGAAATCATACTGCCACTCAAGTAAAACCTATTTGTCCAACTTGAAATCATCTAATAGTTATAATAAATTAATTATTCTCTTTGGGATAAGTTTGAAGTTGAATGAACTTTTATAATATCGGAAAGTGGAATTGAAAATTTATCTGGCTTCTTTTCACTATCTCGATAAGAGAAGCTCATATTTTGCAGGTCAAGCGTAAAGTATCGCTTCACATAATTAGAGAAAAAGCGTTTGGACTATTGGCTTTTAACTTTTAGCAAATAGCCATTAATTATTTTAGGTCCCTGATATTGAACAAATAAATATATTCTTCTTTAAAATAAGAGATAAATTATCTATTCTTCTAATCATGATATTTAAGTTAATTTAATAAATAATATTGTGGGCTTATTTAATGCCTTTGTCAAGCCTATTGTTGCGATGATTTATTACTTAAGCTTAAATGTTGTTCTAGTTCACCTTAATAATTTGATAATAATTAAACTTATTGAACGAACCTTAGTCTCTTATATTATTTTCTGAAAAATTGCTTAATAATCTTTCTTGCGACTGCCCTTATTCCTATAGTGGACTGATGTTTTAATTCCTGCTATCATAAAAAATAACCGTCGATTTTCAACTCCAAAGATCTGCTATTTATTTTGAGCACTGGTTTGTTTTTCACTTGCAATTAATGAAAATCCTAATTGTGTGTCATAAATTACTGGTTTTCGTTAAAGTTTTTGCTAATTTATGCCATTTAAACTTTATTTTATTCCTATTCTTTATCTGAATCCTTAGGGATATTTAAGAGAAAAAGATAATTGCTGTTCTCATTAAAATTACACAAGTTATATATTCTGTTGTTCTGACGAGTCAGCTAAATATACCCATACATACGAGACCAGCTTTCCAAGAATTTATTAGCTATATATAAACTAAATGACTCTCCGTTGAACTCCTCTGCTTAGACGATATTGTTTATCACCATAAGTACGGTTTAGTATCGTCTGAGCCAGTTCTTCATTTGTTCTTCTTGTTCTTCTTTCTTCCTTGTCTGCCTCTCTCTTGAACTACGCTTGATTCTTAATCTTCAGAGTCTTGAGCTTTCTTGTGAGACACTTGCTGCTCATTCATATTCAAGCTCTTGAGTTGCTGAACCAGCTAGGAAGCAGAATCAGAGGCAGTCGATTGCTACGCATTCACAATGTTTACTGGCTGCTTCATACTACATTCACAATTACACTTTATGACTATTAAATTTACCTGTTCTTGGCTTAGACCTCTCTGTGCATTTTCTCTTTTTCGATGCCTCCAAGCGAATCCTCCACATACTTGACAGTTCCCTGAGGAGGTTGGAAGT
>JAJKFJ010011779.1:0-12761 GCA_027382625.1 Tetmemena sp. SeJ-2015 | reverse complement strand
ATAAATGAGTTTAAAATAACCTCTATACACTATATTAAACAAGAATAATTAAGATTTCTTAATCATATGAAAGTTAAATTGAATTTATTTGAATTTATTTAAATTTATTGCTCTCTTTGCGATATGGATAGCCTAATTTTGCTCAAGGTTTCAATTAAAACTTTGGCCAACAACAAAGCTAAAACTAATCCAGCAACTTCTAAACTTATCTTCATTAAGCAGTTATATTTAAGATGGTTCTAAAGTTACCAAGGCACGAGTTTGAATAATCTAGGGATCGCAGGGTTAGCTTAAGCAGGGATGACGAGCCCAGAGGCCATGCAAAACCTTTCTAACATCATAAGAAACACTCTAATGCAAAACCCTCAGCTACTGAGCGGACCTAATACAGACATCAATATGCTGGTTAGTTAGATTGGAACACAGCTTATTTTTAAAAAATGAGATAAATTTTATCTTATTCTCAATGGAGGAGCCAACTTTATGGCTGCCCTAAACACTGGCCAAAATAATTCATGCCACACTTTATATTAAACTTTATGATATTTAAAAATAACCAAGGCTCTAACTTTACTCCTGGAGGTGCTAATAATCAATTTTAGGGGAGTCAAGGTCCACAATAGAACGGATAATTCATGCAGCAGAATTAGTTTGCTCAGTAAAATCTGCAGTAATAGCAGCAGTTCAATCAGTTTAATAATACACCATAGGGTTAAAATCCCTACTAGCAGCCTTTCAATCCCAACTTCAATCAGAATACAACCCCTAATCAACAGCAGTTTAATTAAAATTGGCCACAGAACTAAACTAATTAATTCCCTGCTGCTAATAATTTCTAAAACTCACAGACAAGTGGAGCTACTAAACAATATTTATTTAACTGAGATACATAGATCTTTTTAAGGTTTAGTCTTTTTTATAGGTTTAACTTCTAGCAGAATAACAATTTCAATCCATATCAGTAGTAGCAATCAAACAACTTTTAAGGATAGTAGAATTTTACTGGTGGAGCTTCTACTGGGTCAAATAATTAAAGTCAAAGCCAGAGCTATGGCGGCAGAATGGGAAACCAAACTCCCACACCTGTCTCACCTATGGTATCTTAAAGCACGCAAAGACAGGCGAGCGCCAATAACAACAATGTGTTTTAGCAATTCAGTTAAAATAGTGAAACAAACAGCATGCTTAACTTATCGCCCATCTAAAATCCTAAGAAGATTACGGAGGGTATGAGCTCTTAAAGTCAGCCATTCAAGCCGCAGCATGGAAACCATCAGAGATAGAATTCTAACAATGCAAAAAAATTAATAATTAAGGATATCAAAACTTATTTGACATAAATTCCCAATTTTTCTATATAAAAATTATATTAAAATTAGACTTTTAATTGACAATTTTTAATCAAAATAAAAAAAGATTATAATCTACTTGACGAACCATTTTGTCTCATAAAATATAGAAATTCTTTAAAATTACTTTGCTAGAAAAGTCTATATGAGAAAAAGACTTTATTAAATATCTCTATGAATGAAAAATGAATCTTAAATTATTTTTATCATACTTATTATTCATTGAATTTGAATGATAGAATAAAAATTTTAAGTTAAAATCACTTTAATAAATAATGCAAATATAGGGCAGCAAGATAATCCTATTATGATTTACAACAACGACTCTGCAAGTCAGGTACCAATTTAAAAGTAAGAAGGCGGTCAGTCTAAAAGTAATCTTATAAGTCTGGGGGCTAGTCCCATGTACGCCAATAATCAGCGTTAGTTGCCCTAAGATCCAGCGCAGAGGAGTCAGTTTCAAAATCTCATTTAAAATGCAAGCAATTAATTGCAGGGCTTCGACGTAATGAGTTAAAATCCATCAACCACTCCACCTCTGAGTGCACAAAACATGCAATCTGCCAACTATCAACAAAAAATTAACAAATAAAGAAGGTCAAATAAATTACAAAATGCAATTAAATTATCTTATTCAATAATCCAATAGAGAAAATAAAAGCGGAATAGTGTGACATATAATAGGCGACTCAAAATATAATAAGCTTCTGACACCTTTGAAAAGCAATGAATTTCTTTTTAATCTTCTGGGAAATTGCTGTTAGCTTTTAGATTCTAAAATTACAAATGCAATTTAACTTTTTTCTAAACGTGTATCTAGATAATGAAATAGTATCAAGGCTAATTTGATTAGAATCGCTATATGGGAGGGCAACAGTTCTAATTTACTTAAAGTCCTCAAATCCTACCTTAACAGTAATAATTCGATTAAGAGAAAATAGAAGGGCCCTTCAATAGCATCTAGGGTTATCAAAACCTTGGTTTACAAAATCAAATTCTTCCTCAAAACTAATTCACGCAGAATTAATTTGCTCAAGGTTATCCTTTTCCAGACCAGCACAATTAATACCCTCCAAATATACTTGGATCTAACCAAATGACTAATCAGGAGTAAAATATTATACAGAGTCAAATTGATAATAAGAATTTAAACACTGACAAATCGCAAAGATAGAATGCTATGAACTTCCAAAGACAGTTCCAGAATTTAGAAAAGTAAGAGCAGATGATCAATATTCCAAACGCACCTTCACCAATTGGAAAAACAAGTATTAATGCTCTCCCTAATGAATTAAACTAAGAGCAAGAGGATGATAATGTCAATAAGAATGATGGAATTGCATCATTCAATCTACTTTATACTTAATTGTATTTTATAGTAAAATTAATCCAGAGCATGCGTAAGGCAATTTATAAGCATCTAATACTGCAGGCTCCTAATATTATCAACCAGCATATTTGGGACAGCTACCTGGCTTTCCTTCTTACCAGCAATACTAGGCAGCAGGCTCTTCAACAACAACACAGTTCAAGAGTGGGTTCCCTTATTCAGATTCTTTTAAGCTACAATAGTAGTAACTTTTGGTATTAAATTTATTTATTTAGAACAAAAACAATAAAATATAATAAAAAGAGCTGTTCTTCTTAAATATCTATGAATAATGGCAATTTTAAAATTTTAATAAATTTTGACCACTTTTTAAAGTGATAGAAATCTCTATGAAAATTATAACTATATGTTTTACAGACATTAGAGATTTAGACTTGAATAAAAGCTGCATTCTTGCAATAACAAGATTTTAAGATTTCATTTTTAATTAATTTTTATTTGAGATTTCTTTTACTCAGTCATTAAATAAGTTAGGAGCCCGACAGCTACAGTAAATCGCCTTCCTGATTTTTAGCTCATCAATTCCCTGTCTTCTATGTTAATTTAGTATATCCATAATGGTACAAATTACAATAACTGTGTAATAACTTTCCAATTCTCATGATTACGAAGGCTAGAGCTTTTTCCCCTCTTTATAATTAACTTTAAGAGTAAATGAACAACAGTATGAGTTTCTCGATGGGTTTCATAAATCAATCAAGTAAGTGACTCCTCTCTCTTTCTAACTTATTTAATAGTGAACATCTCAATTGATAGCATTGGTAAAAAGCAGCAAGAACAGACTGAGTGGTACATTCAATCGCTTCAGAAGCAATTTGAAACTTCTTTCTCTGACGATAGGGCTGTTGCTTTAGACTAGTTAAATGAAACTCAAAACAAACTCAAGGGAGATACGCATACACTATTAATTTTATATTGTTGAGATACCATCACAAACTTCAACCAAGAAATAAGGAAGATATACTAAAGGTCTTTAAGTCTTAAATGGTTTTAGCATTATGTAAGATGCAGCAGAGTGAAAACAAAGACAAGCAAGATGTGAAAAGTGAGAAAATAGTGGTAAAAGCAGATTGGAGTCCAAATAGCCGCCCTCCAACTAACTAGGATACGCAGAATAATAAAAATCAAGCAGCAGAGGATAGTCAACAAAGACAGGGATAGTCTTTGACTAATCAATAATTCCTGGCCAATTTCAATCTGGAGAATCATAATCAAATGAGCAGCAAGAACTAAAATGTAAACCAATTCTACTCTAAGAATTAAATACAAGACAATCAACAATAAGAGGATAATTGAGAAAAAAGGATCATCTCAATACATTTATTATAAATGTGATAATGAAGCCAGCGAAATGAATCAACAGCAAAGATAAATCAAAAGGATTTATATGTATTTTAACTTAGATAATCGAACTAATTTGAAGAGCAAAAGTATTCTGTAAATCAACAATTTTAAGCTGAGAATTTGAATCCTACTTAAAATTCTCGCATGGAGTATCCTCCTCATAACAAGGAGCAATTAGGGTTACCAGTTGAGTTGAATTTTGCACTTAGTAGCGATGCTATTAATAAGTCGGGAGTTTCAACAGAAAATGTTGCCATTGAAAAATCTTAAAACAGTTCTGCATCTCTGAAGACTCCTTATTATACTTATTTTTTTCAATATAGATATTTTGAGCATCAATTTCTCTCACAATAGCCTTAGGATGATTTGAGTTTCAATCTCAAGAGCGATCTAGAATTGAACATCTCAATAAATTAAAGAGTAGAGAAAAGATAATTCTCAACCGATCAATCCAGAGAATATTTTTGCACTTGCATTCTTATCTTTCATAGTTTGTATGATGAGAAAAGTTTGCGAACTAGCAAGTTCAACAGTCTAATCAGTCGCAGACATACGTGAGCAAGTACAATCCCTTTGGCGCCCCAACCCACCACCATGGTCAAAATATGATGTCATAGTAGTAGTAGCAGTAGTAATATCCATATCCCCAGAATTTCCAAAGCAACCAAAGTCATCATAATCACCAACATAAATAGAAGAGACCTCCCTCCCAAAATATTGAGTCTTCTTAGTAATATCAGCAAAGCAAGAAGGCTTAGAATTTATAAGACAAAGCAGAGGTCTCGAATATTCTTGACTAATCAGAGTCACAGGATCAGCCTAGAAGATATGTTCTAGGCAGTGGAGAAAATTTCAAATCAAGCCTTTTAGAATGATATACTTTGAAAATTTTGAGTTCGGAAAAGACAGACCAGCAAGTAGAAGCTCGCAAGAAAAGCAGTAGAATTCGGTTTCTTCTTAAATCAAGAGTGAATTCGGGCAAATTAAGAGCGAGCAAAAACAAGGTCCGAGTAACAGAGCAGACAGAACTTACAAGCCTTATTGAGCTTTAATTCTGTCGTGATCTACCCTCTGACCTAGTTAGAGATAGCTAAAGATTTTAAAGACAACTATACTTTATATTAAGAAAATTTTAATGTCTCCATAAAGTTCAATTTAGTTGATTCATAAACTAGTTTATATGAATCTCTAGAATAGTGAGATGATGAGATAGGAATTAGGTTATGAAGAGATAGTATAGGAACTTGAAGTGAATGAATTAAGCATTAGATAACTAGAGAGTGCTAGAAATATTCTATGTATATTTGGAGTGATCTATCACATTAGAACGAAGAGGATCAACTAGCGAAGTTAGGTTTATATCACTTAAATTTATCTAAAAGAAGAATTTTATTTTTATTATAAAATAGAAAAAAAATTTTGTTTCCCTTAGTAAAATTAAAGTTAATTTTTTTTATATATAATTCATTAAAAATAATCTGATTTTGGGGATATAATGCTTTCATAATATTTTTTATTTAAATTCTATCGATAATACAAATACACATTAAGACTAGTTAACATAGAATAAAGCTATATTAATTCAAATTAAAGATTAAACCATATAATTTTTTGCAATATATAGAAAATATATTTAAATAAATAAAAGATAAAGTAGAATATTTTTTTGATAAGCTTATCAAGTAGATTAAATATTAATTTTAAACATACTCAGGGATATTTAAGATAAATAAGACGAGTAATTTATTTTTGATAAAAATATAGAACGAATGATTTATTAATATCAATTAGAAGCAGCTCTCTATAGCTTCCGACTTTGTTAAAAGAGAGCTCATGCTACTTCAGTTGATGGGATATTTTATAAATAAAATAAACTATCTCTAATTGTTGACTTGGTAAATATGGTTTTTAAAATCACTATATAATCTAAATTTATAGGCATTATAATATTTTTATTTTGATAAATATACCACATATTGCTCCACATCTCATGAATTAAAATAAATTAATATTGTAGTATCAGCATTGATTTAGCGAATTTTTTTTTTAATACAAGTACGTTGACTGGCGGTTGCCTCTACATGATCATCTTTCCTGCTGTGGCTACTCAAATGCGTGGCAGTTGACTTTTCTGGCTTCAAATCTCTGTGAACTATATTTAATTTAAACCGGTATTCAATTAAAAGTACACTATAATTAAATTTATCAAGCGCCATTTAAAATCATTTGACTAATGGACTAATGGACTAATCGACTAATTGACTAAACGACTAATTTAGTAAGAATCTGAGAGTTTAGATTTAGATTGCTAAGACATTGGTAGACTAGTTCGATAAAATAAGGCGTAAAAATTAGTCAATTAGTCCGTTTTTGGGCAAGAATGAAATGGAATTAATTTATTAGTGCGTGAATTAAACTTAATCTCAGGTTGAATATTTAGAGATATCTTAAAAGAATACTCCTTGATTAAACTGTTATAATTTTAAACAATGGAATCGCGCAACTCTTCATTTCGAGACAAAGGCAGCTCATTTATGCGAAAAGATTTCTTCTTGGCGCTCACCGTAGGCATTTCAGGAGATCAAGCCGCCAAGGTGGAGCGGGACTTGCAGAAGAGATTTCCTGACGTTGAGGAGGTGTCCGTCTTTGAGACCCACAAGGACTAGGCGCAGTATATGGCAATATTCCTTCGGGCGAACACATTTGGCCGCAACAAGCAGTACTTCAATAACCCCAATTACTGCGGCAAACAGTTCCTGGACAAGTCCGGCTTGGAATCAAAGGCGATCAGACGGAGCAATCTCACCCAGGCCATAAAATAAAACAGGCCCGTCAGCATTTACACATGATCGCTCCAAAGATTGCTAGAGGCCCTCAAAATCAGCCCCACTGAGCAAAGTATTCCGGGAAGAGTGAAGCTTGATGAAGAGCTGAAGGAGGGAGACCCAGTCGTCTAGAAGGTGATCGAGCTCATCAGATCAGGCAAAGTGCAGAGCTTCCAGGATCTCTTCAATCAGAACTAAGACAATGCTGTGATGTGCGAGATGCTCACGGATCGAAAGAAAAAGCTGGAGACCTTATTCAAGCTCTACAGGAACGCGGGCGCGATACCAGAGCCTAACCTGTCTCACATCGAGGAGCTGCTCTCGTATCTAGAGAGAATGAGATTAGTCTATGGCAAAGATAAATAAGGCAGCTCGATTTCGGCAGAGATTGTTCAGGAGTATTAGCTGCAAGAGGCTCTAGACGCTCTGTATGAGGTGATCGTAAAGCAGAGCAATTCAAAGATGAAGTGTGTTTGGCTGCATGGAGAAAACGGCACCGGTAAAAGTACTTTGGCAGGCCTGATGGCGAAAATCTTCTCGTCTGAAATATTGGAGGAAGTTGCCGAAAGCTTTGCTTTAGATCAGAGAAAGACTGGCTTACCCCCTACTTTGGTCATCCTGGATGAAGTGAACTCTCCTGTCTTCTTCGGACACAAAGGGATAGCGAAGATGAAGAGATTCCTTGAGGGAAAGGGTTTGTGGTCAATGTGAAGCATGGAGACGCAGATAAAAGATACTTGAACTGCTCGGTTATGGTGACATCAAATAAGACGCCACTGAAGAAAATGGATTAGTTAGATCGAGGAGCATTCCTGGCTAGTGTCAAATTTGTGGAAATGCGCAGGCGCGCAGGATACGTAGCCAAAGAATTCCCGTTTGCCTCAGATGAGCTGGCATAATACTTTGAGGAAAGATTGATCGAGGAACGGCTCATTCATGGCCAAGGTGGCCAAGACGAAAATGAGCTTGCGGATACTAACACCTTGGATATGACAGAAGTGGATGAAGGGCACTTTACCTGATTGCATTGGATGGAAGCAGAGCGTATAATGCACATTTAAGCTTATAAGTTATTTCTAAAGATTAAGTTTAATTCACTCACTAATAAATTAATTCCATTTCATTCTTGCTAAAAAACGGACTAATTGACTAATTTTTACGCCTTATTTTATCGAACTAGTCTACCAATGTCTTAGCAATCTAAATCTAAACTCTCAGATTCTTACTAAATTAGTCATTTAGTCATTTAGTCCATTAGTCCATTAGTCCATTCGTCAAATGATTTTAAATGGCGCTTGATAAATTTAATTATAGTGTACTTTTAATTGAATACCGGTTTAAATTAAATATAGTTCACAGAGATTTGAAGTCAGAAAAGTCAACTGTCACGCATTTGAGTAGCCACAGCAGGAAAGATGATCATGTAGAGGCAACCGCCAGTCAACGCACTTGTATTAAAAAAAAATTTCGCTAAATCAATGCTGATACTACAATATTATTTTAGTATGTAAATAAATTAAGATTAGCTTACTACTGATAAAGACTATCGTATAATTAAATTTTCAATCTCCAATACCCCTTTCTCTTTATACTTTTTAACTTATTTATAAGCCTTTTCAATTTTTATAATTTACTTTAGAAAGATCACGACGAATTCTTTTTAATAAAATATTTTTTTATAAATTCTAATTAAAAAAACTATTTAAGTTAAAAAAATTCGAAAAATATAAAAGAATCTTATTTATTATAAGAATCTTTACTTTTGGCAAAATCGAAAATTAAAGATAATCATTATAATTATATTAATATTGCCTCCTTCATATATTTATTTTTAAGATTTATTTTATTTTCAAAATAAATAAAAAATAGTTAAATTTAAAAGAGTTCATAAAAAGAATATAAATTATAATTTCGAATTTAGAATAAAATAATTATTCTTAAAATAAAAGTGGAATGCAAAATGAGAGTTTAAGAGAAATAAATCTATAAATTTAACAATGTAGTTATTTATGGTGGAATTAAGGGTTGAGTTTGAACAGATAAGTAGAAAATAATTTTTTGGGCATTAATTATTTTAATAATAAAACTTAAATAGAGTACACTCTTACCAATTTTATTTAATTTAAAAAACTTCAATAAATATAAATAATTCTTTTGCAAAATGTCTGCAGACCACTGCCAAAGATCTTAATAGAAAATATTTTTACATATACTAATAAATTAAAATTTTAATCATACAAAATAATAGCATAGTTAATTTCAATAGATTTGATAGTTGTAAAATTTTGAATTTAAAAATTCTTGATTGATTAAAATAATATAAAACATAATTTCAGTATTAATTTTAAAACTAAAATAAATTATATACTGATATTGTATGTTTAAGTTAAATTAAAGCAAGTAAAATATTTTCGGGTTCAATCAATCTCAAATATTGAATTTAATATATTATATTATATTTAATAAATGTTATTTAAAAAAGATGATAATGAAGTTTACTACATGTTTTGGAAAGCATTTTTTATTTTAAACAAACTTGATTTATGTTGGGAGATTTCATGTAAAAGACGGAGATAGTAATCATTAAATAAAATTCAAAAGTGGACCTGTGGTGCAATATTCTGGAAATTAGTTCTATCATGCTATAAAATAAAATATAAAGATTAAACCTGATTCTTACGATGATCAAGACTTCTATTTTGTAGGGAAAGTAAACTAACTGTCAACAAATATTTACTCAACTTTTGTGGGACTTTTATTCAAGACTGGAGATTCAGAAAGTACTATTTCGATAAAATCATATTCTTTAATAAAAATAAATGATATCCACTTCCACTCTGTTAGAAAATTCAAGTTTTACATACTCAGATAGTAAAATTTCCAATCTTTTATTCTTTTTATAATGAAGAGAATTTAATTTATGTCAGCAGCCATATAAACGGGCTTGGCTCAAAATTCTAATAGCTTATCCTATATAATTATAGTTATATTCACAGTTTTTTAATTAAATTTAATATCCGTGACTTTCTCAGATGCTAAATATTTTTGCTAGCTTATTATTTAATGGAGGCCTTTCTTCGTCAATATTTTTTAATGAAAAATTTAAAATACGTGATTCAGCTTAAAATCAAATGCAAAATATCTAATTTTATCATACAACTTCAAATTCTTCATATGAATGGATATCTGCTAAGATGCAAGGAAAAATATATCAATAATCAAAATTTTATTCATCTTTACGTTTAAGTTGCCAAGTCCTTCAATTTTTTCATAGTTTTCTTTTTAAAAGTATAATCGTTTCTAGTGGACTTTAGTTTTAAATTGTCTAATA
The DNA here is from genome assembly GCA_027382625.1 of Tetmemena sp. SeJ-2015. NCBI lineage: Eukaryota > Ciliophora > Spirotrichea > Sporadotrichida > Oxytrichidae > Tetmemena > Tetmemena sp. SeJ-2015. The sequence goes on along the minus strand of JAJKFJ010011779.1, from coordinate 2,522 downwards.
GAAAGATTTTTTGAAATTTTCTCCACTTGAAAAGATTTAAAAATATCTGCATTACTGATAACATACTTATAATGCTTTCTGCTTTTTAATTAATTGTGCTTGAAATCTTAAAAAATAATATTATTTCTCCTAAATCTTGCTTAGATATTTTATATTTATGTAAAAAAAAAGTATGCTAAATTAGAATTTTATAATAACATAAGAGGTATTTTAGTTGATTTTAAGTTATATTCATATATCATTAAATTTAAATGCGGAATAAATGCATTCTCTTATTATTTTAGCATAACTGTGAGTGCCAAAACAAATCCGATGACTCAAGTCTACACATATCCAGCAATATCAATAGTATCAAATTTGGTAAACAAAACTTATGTCGCTAGCTCCGGCTCTGATTCATACTAATATACTTAGTTTACTACTTCTCCCTCTTGCTCAGATGCAGACTATGTAGTCGAAATACTCACATCTCCTACTTTCGTTACTTTCTCAGAAAATGATAGAAAGTTTTACTACTACACCTCCGACGAAGCTAATGTGGGGATTCACAATATCACAATGAAAATCACAATTAACAATGGATAAACATCCACTGCCTGGTTCACTCTTATTTAATTTCTCTAACAGTTAAAAGCAAGTGCTCTGCTGCTTCTATAGCAGAACCTTCCTCGATATCTTAACAAACATACACTGTTAATGATCCAGCCAAATATGTTCAATTCCCAGTATTTACTCCGAATCCCTTTTAATATCTTATATTGAATAACTCCCTCTGATTAAATTATAAAAATTGATTGTACGCTGACATATTCTTTTTTAACCACTGATTATTAAACTCATGATGGATCTTTATTCAAATATCTAAATTCCTCCTAAGATAATAATTTAATTAACTGTAATAGTGGTTGTGTCTGTTTTGTAAGTAATACTTCCAGAAGAGGTCACTCCTATGATTCTTAGTACGTAAACTCCAACTTTCGCAGCATCTGTGGTCATAATTGAATTTAAAACCTATTATAGATCAGCATCCGCTATTCTTTAAAATAATTGATTTAAATTAATGGAAATTTGATGCCTCTCCATTTTGGACTAGACAAGCACCTACAGAACTCCAAGACTCGTGTTTTTAAATTTAAATAAGCATGCTTAAACTTATAAAGAGAAGAGCCATATCAATTAGTCTATAATTTATTAGCAGATTCATTGAATCTAAAAATGTGACAATAAGTTTATTGCTAATATAACAATTTATTTTAAAATTTAAATGTTGCGTAACATTTTCGATTGCTTAATGAAGCTTATAAAAAGTCACACTAGAAGTTCTTACAGGCCTTTTACTCGCTCATCATATTATTAATTTTCATGCACTAATATTTTTAAAAAAATACAATTTAAATATTAGAATATTTAATTTTAAAGCAACTGTATCAATATTATGAATGGTGACCATTTTCTTCAACTTTAATATAAAAAATATTTAAAGTCGTACTATCTCAATTTCTTATTTTTAATCATAGAAAAAAAAACAAATCCCGACAATATTAGTTTAATCACTTTGTACTTTGAGTATTTTTAATGAACTGCTTTATATTTTGAGGTTAAGAGGATTTAATGATAATACCTTAAAATAAGTTTCTATATTTTAAAAATTAAGCCCCAAATTTAAAAAAGGAGATTATGGAATTATGACCGATACTTAAATCAAAACTAATTAAATAAATTTTATTTATGAAAATTAAATTAAAAATATAAATAATATGGGGTGTCAATAGTGATTAAAATTATGCTTACATGTCTAACTGGCTCTTTTTACTATGACAAATCAGGGTCAATTCGGCATATATTTTATCCAAATTTTATTTTTCTAGTTGTCTTAAAATCTTAAACAAATTCTAAAAAGAATATAAAAATTATGTTATAAATTAATTAAAAGTTTGTTATAAGACATTTTTAATTCTTTCAAATAATTAGAGCATAATATTAATATAGTCAAATATTAAATTTAAATATCAAACTTCTTCTAATTATTTTGAAATATATCAAGCTTTCAGAATAAATAAATATAAAGAGAGTCCTGTTTCTAAAGTCCCAAGCTTAATTGATCGGCATTTTAATTAATTTGCACTTGGAAACAAAGTCTCACTAATCAAAAAAGTAGAAATTTGCTTAATCAATTCTGCAACAGCAATATGATTTAAAATAAAACATGAGAATGATTATTATCTTAATCGGAGTTTGCAATATTAGTTTTAGATATTAAATATGCAATAATTTAATTTGAGAAATATTAAAGTAAGAATAATTGGATGAATATAAAACTTCAAAAGGTACTTTTTTTAGTTTAACCTCTTTTGAGTAAGTTTTTATAAATATCTTGTTTACTTTCTCCACTTAATTAGACTTGATCCTTTTATTTGAATCCGATGTTTACCTCCAGAGAAGAAGTCACATCTAAAATATATTCAAAAATGGCATCTAGTTCTTGAGTTTCCATATCCCTTTTTAATTTCTTATTTGCAAGG
>JAJKFJ010011750.1:0-12775 GCA_027382625.1 Tetmemena sp. SeJ-2015 | reverse complement strand
ATTTAAAAATTTAACTTTAAGTTGTTTTACAATAGCGAAAAATTAGCTTAAATTATAGATTTTATTTAGGGGCAGCTGACTTCTAATAAACTGAATTAGGATTAAAATTTTAAGCCTTAGAAGTTCGAACAAGCCTCTATAACTGGAAAATCATATTTAGGAGCGAAAATTATCCTATCAAAGCATTTTTTTCATACCTTTATTCATTATAAAATTTTACTGTCGAGGAAAGGCCCCCTTATTTGTAGTTATATAGCTTAACTATAAAGATTGATTGTGGATAATATGCAGAATTTTCCTCGAAATTCTACTTAAGATGCTCTCCCATTCACTAACTTTTTTTTATTTACTAATTATTTTTAGAAGATATTAAAATACTTTTCTTCGGCTTCTGGTTGTTGAAGATGTACACTGAGATAGAAATGAAGTTCATGACTAAGTTACCTAGGCTTTACATATTTATGTGTCAGTGCGGCAGCTATGAAAACTATAAAAAGCATCATAATAAACTCAAACTCAAAGAAAATAATGACACTCTTAAACTCAAGTTCAAACAAGGTAAGTAGCATTCTGAATGTGTGAACTATTTAAATTGCTTCCTCTCTGATTGCGAATAATATTCTTAAATATAGTAATCAATGATGTTATGGAGATGTACAAGAAACTTTTATGTACCACCAATTAGTATTTAAATATATTGAAAGAAAGGACAACTGATTTTAAATGAAAAGAACATTGAAAAATTAGACAATTATCTGAGCTCCGTGAGGGTTTCTGATATGATGAAAATAGTAACAAAGAAGAGGAAGTTAAAAATAGAATAAAAGATGTTATTAATTTAAGTTTGAAAAAGCTAAATAGATCAGGAATGACTAAAGAAAGAGCAGAGTAAAAACTAATAAGAAAGTTAAAGGAACTAGGTTCTAAATTATTCAGCATCCTACAATGGCAGGAATCAATTTTATTTTATCACATCGAGTAAAAATAGTTTCACTTAGAGTCTAAAGAGAAACCAAAATTCAACTATGAAAAGTTAATTTGTGTCATACTTACTTAATTTACACTTTTAAAAGGTTGAAAGAAAAAGACTTAGAGTATAATTATTATCATGTTATTTAGATTCGATTATTTGAATAAATAGAGTATATATCTTCAGAGGGTCTGGAAACATAAGAGCTCGATTCAAGCTACTATGACGAGCATTAGATATCGGAAGAATCAAAGGAGAGCTAAGATTTTGATCCAAGCCAAGATCTTAAATTGTAAGGCAAGTTTTACGATCCAACTCTACAAAGAAAATCTCGTATGAGCGTTAGTAATCAGTTTAAAAATACTGAATTTTATATTGTAAAGTTAAGCAAACAGCAATAATCCTCCTTTTTCGAATCAGACGAACTAAGATTATAAATATTTTTAACAAAACACCTCGCTAGTGAAGTTTTCAAGCGGCCCTTAAAGTATTGGATCTGCCATTAATGAGAATCAAGCTCTGCCAAATTTGAGTAAATTCATAAATCCTCAGTTGAGGAATTCTAACAAGCACGGTGATTTTAAGCAGACTTCCAAGTCTCATTCAGCAAATAAAGATACCGACAGCTTCTAAAAATAAAATGGTTTGGATGAAAAAAGAGAGCAGGAAGATAGTGACGAAGATCAAAAATTAGACTTGTTATTTATAAGAATAAATAACTATAGATTAAACAACTACTGCTGCTCTAAATGATAATTAAGTGTCAAAGACGAATAAAGTCAAATGGTTTAACTTTAAAACAGGAAAAAACAAAACTGTGGCTTTGGAGGTTAGTCCTGTACCTTAAAATGCTTTGAAATTTGGAAAGGGACAAAAGATCGACACTCACAACCTTAACAACGACTTTATAGATATATTTATTTTATAAGTATTTTTTAAAGATTCCGAAGAGGAAGTAAAGCAAATGAAATTTAAGGACTAAGCAAGAAATGAGAGAAACTTTGTGTACTAGAGGACACTACAGATTCCTTAGTCCTAGAGTTATCTGAGAGCTGGAGCTATGCATCTCACACCTACATCTTTTAAAGAACGCACATATCTCATTACATTTTTTTAAAATATGGATTGGAGGATTAACCAAATGGAATAATTACTGAGAGCAAAAATTGATCTTTGATAATAATTTAAGATATATTAAAATGAGGAGGACTCTTTGGAATTCGACTCCTACTCCTCAGATTAAAAAGGAGGCACATTTAATTAGTCAAAAAATGGCTTTGAAACTCCTTAGAAAAATAATAATCTCTAAAGAGTCTACTTTACTCCTCCTACTTAATTATATCAAACTCAAATTCCAGATTTAGTGCAGAGCCGAACTTAAATCAATAAGAAGACTGAGAAGATTCAATAGATCAAAGCCGAAAGAAAGCTTTAATTATTTAATCATAATGATGATGATGATTATGATTATGATGTTGGTAAGATATTGGAATATATTATAAGCATCAGAGCAAAGAAATTCTAAATGAGTTATCCAAAAGTTTGAGAAGTCAAGGACCTCACCAATTTTAAATCCAAGAGAGAAAGAAAAACCATAATTCTTTAAGCTAACTCAAAAAACTCAAAAAGAAACGAAACATTGGGGAAGCAGTTAGACAGAATACAGGAAGAAATTCATAATTAGGAGGTATTTCCTGGACATTAAAATTATAAAAAGATTGATTTAATTTATTTTTATTTCAGTATATATAATTTTGTATATTATGTTCGTTTTTTTTCTATTAAAAATAACTCTTACTAAAATAAGTCAATATTTAATTCTAAAAATAATTTGTTAATTAAACATCATTTAAGTCTAATTATATTTAATAGTCATATATTTTGTTGGGTTCCTATCAAAGAAAATAGTTATTAAGTAATACGAAGAAGATAATTGAGCAATAGTACAATTGTTTTGAATTTTAATTTGCTACTAAGGATTTCTAGTCTACCTATATGATTGCATCTAATGATGAATCTATATTTTATAATTGTAACTTTAAATTGCAAGAATATGCCCCCCCCCTCATAATACATATCTGATTAACTTTTTATTCACAGTTGGAATCAGAGAGGATATCGGTTGATTAATTGTTTATTCTGTTTTTGTTTTTTTTTTATTGAAGTAGCTTCGTCTGAGGAGAGCGAGTTTGCAGGAAATAATGGCATTAATATTTAAAGTAGCCATGGGGATTAATTTGACTCACGAAGTGTATACTCATCTTTTAACTCGCTTTTATAAAAGTTAAATATATTTTGGGAGGAGACTCCTTCTTATTAAGATCCATATCAGAGAAGCGAGCAAGCGGAACTCCTCCAACTGAATTCAATTTATTCTTTAAATTAATAATCTAGGAAAGATAGCACCGCAGTAAATTAAGTATAGCCTGTTACAGCTCAAAATGACAGCAGAGCAAATATGAATCTCCCCACTTTCAACGAAAGGGAGAACTGGGATGAGGAATATAAAACTGGCAATTACGAAAATAACTGATTTTATAGATCAAAGAACCATCTCACAGATTTTCTATAAAATGTGAGGCCTCCTTTATTATGACAAAAGATAGCATTAATTTTTAATTTTAATTTTAAATCATAATTCTCAGTCTAAGAATTTTTATGATCTATAGGATTAATTCTTATCAAAATTAGATCAGAAATAAATAATTGAAAATAATTAAAGTAATGGAAGGATCTTAAGCTATTAATCTCGAAGGAACGGAAAAATAAAACGAAATTGTGACTATACAGCTTGACTTGTTGCAAAAAGATAGCAAAAATAAAGTTTCAAGAACAGAACTATAAGTGGGCATTAATTAATTTAATTAAAGTCTTTATTTATAATAAAGAAATATGAATATGATTAAGCCTAATAACGAAGAATAAAACAATTCTGTCTTGGAGGATTTAATTTATATGTGACTTTATATTCAATAATCCAGTAGATTAAAATCAAGCTTGGAATCCAGTAAGATTAAACTTTCATGCTCTTTCACAGAGGAATATTTTAAATGACTTTATATCACTTTGAGTTGCATTATTTTTTGAAATAATTTAAAATTGACTTATAAATACTGACCGAAAGTGAAAACCTAATTTCTTTAATTTCTGCAAAGCTAAGTGCGAGGAATGATCTCAAATTATAACTACTCGTGGTGTTGAAAAAGCCTTACTTTGAAATTCAATAAAATGCTGAAAGGTTGTATAAGGCAGATTAAGAAAGGAAAAGAATAGAAACAGGAGCCAAAATATCCAAAAGCTTTCTCACCAAAATTAAGACAATTGTTAATTTTTAACAAAAGAATTTTAGACTATAGATCCACTTCCCTAGTTGACCCCTGAATATAACATGTTAAGAGATAATTCTCAACGTAGCTAAAGAATTAAATTGATATTTAATGTATAATATAAATCTAGACAATTTATGTACCTCATTAAATTAATTGTTATTTAATAAACATCTTTATTATAAATAAGAATAGAATACAGTGGAAGAGGAGAATACGCAGGATATTAGAGACCAAGACACTAATATAGACATTGAAACTATTTCATTTTCCAAAAGGGAAAAACTCATACTTTATCTCTTTATAATGCATTTCATAATATTCAAGAGCATAATTAATCAGTTGTTTTTATGAGTGCTACAAATTTTCATAGCATGAAGTTTAATAAAATAATAAAAATTTAATAAATTCAATCTCATTATAGCCTCTTAGAATTCCTTAAAATTAAGACTTTTTAGATTAACATAGAATTATATCATGAATGCTATATCAGTTATATAGGAATATTTAAATCATAATATTTCTTTTTTGCAGAGTAAATTTTAATTCCCATACCTAGAGCCAATTCAATTTTTTGAGATTGTAGAAAAAGAATATTTTTAACTTCCTTCAAATTTCTGAAGAACTTTCTCTTCATAAAAAAATACGGATTTTTCTTAAATAAATTTATCAATTAGAAGAAAAAGTTTTATTCTTAGGCATATATTATAAAATTAAGTTTAGATAATTTTTTTATTTAATGGCATGCAAATATAAATTGTTTTTCTCAGTTGTGTTATTTAAAAAATATTATGACCGTGATTTGTTTACAGTTATTGCCATTCTCTCTCTCTCTCTCTGTGAAATATTTATAAGAATAATTTTTAAAATATAGTAGGAATTTTAATTAAAATCGATGATTGGTTAAAATAATAAATGAAGAGTTGCAAAATGGTGTCAGTTGAAATCGCAGATTCACCCCCTGATCTGCAACTTGTTCGATAGCTCATTAAAAATTAATATGAGTTTCATCTTTAATCATCTTTCTAGCACCTCTCCACAGTGAGATATGACTCACGCATTCTTCTTCATCATCTTCATCATTGTCATTAAGACTCGCGCCGCTTATAACTCTTAGCTGAGCGCTCCCACACAAAAGTTGCAAGGATAAAAAGTTCTTAGAATTTCATGCTGAATCGAATGGTCTAATTATTATTCAAATCTGAGATACTTCAACTGCCACTCATTTAATCCATTTTAATTTAATATCTAATTTAATTCTCTTTTTTATTAAATTTTCAGCTATATATCTTACACACATTTACTTCTCCTCATAGCTTGTGAGTAATTATAATAAATCCTATCTTGAGATATTTCGAAACTAAAAATCTAAAATATAGAATTATCTAATCCATATGAAAAATAGGGACTAAATTTTATATCAAAATTATAAAATTATCTTGGTTCACTCTGAATAATGTTGAATATTTCCATTTAATTTTGGCAGTATTTATGACCTATTTTTTGTAAAAAGTTTCTCTTCTTGCTCGATATAATCTCACTTAATTCGCTGTAACTAAAATTCAGAGAACAAAATTTATATTATAAACTCTCACTGAATTTATCGCCTTGGATCTTGTGAGAGTTTAAAAATGATTTTAAATTAAGTAAATTTAAATTGAAGGAAAATATTATTCTAAAATAGTTTACAAAAATTTAGCAAAGGAACACGCTCAAAATTTGAAGGAAAATATGTTAGAATAAATGACTTAGGATAATTGATTTAAATTATATCAATTCTATTAACTAGTCTAAGCAACTGTTTATAGTTTAGGATGAGATATTTGCCTTTTTCGAAAGAATCATCAAGCACTTATATTTTTATTTATTAATTCCTTGATTAAATATAAAAAGCATTCAGAGAGTTTGTTAATGATGGATTTCTTTGAATATCGTCCTTAGCTTCTTCATATATATTTAAATGAATTTAAATTTAATTCTGATTTCTTCGTCTGTTAAACTATCAACTGGATTCTATTTAACAAAAGCACTTCTTTCTATTCCATTTGATTTCCTTTATGTCTGATCTAATTAAATAACAAATATATTTAATCTTGTTTTCTCTTATGCTGCACTTCTTAATGCTTCCTTTTCTTTAATAATATTTAATAATTTAAATTAGATTTCGTTTTTATTCCCTTCTTTCTGTTTCTCACCTTATATTTTAACTCATTCAGCTTACTCCTGTAGCCTCTAGCGCTGCCAATTATAAAGAAAATAAATGTAAACATAAAAAGAAAAGGTTTAAGACTCTTATCTTTAATTTTAAAAATAAGCAATAATGATTTGTCTTCTAATAGCTAGGAATCAGTTTTCCTAGTAGGTGTTCCCTGATTTATTTAACAAAAAAGTATTGTGTAAAATTTAACAGATTACTTAATAAGGTGGCTGGACTATTCTTTGAATTCTAAGAATTTCTGTTGCCGTTTCGGCTAATTAATCTTTAATCAGTCCTATTTGTATCTTCAAACTTTCAAAAGATAACATTAATTTTTTCAAACATTTCGATGGCATCAATAGTTTGCTCAAAGTCACTCTCAATCGACTCAATTATGATAAAAAAAAATAAAAAATTAAAACACTATTTTTTATCAAAGCTATAAACTTGCTTTGGGTTTTCAATATCTTACTAGTTGTCTCTCCTATAATAAACCTTATTTTATTGCAAACCTTCTCTATTATTTTTTTAGTTGCTATTTTACTCTCCCAAATCAAAATTAGCAAAATTGTTTATAGTTAAATTTATAATCAGACCTGCTTGTCCTCTTTTTCGCCATTTTGTGATTGCTATCTCTCTGAGCTTGCTCTCTCCCTCCAAATATACCAGAACCCAACATCTCCTTTGGATGAGCAGCTGATGTTAATTAACGCGATTTAGAATTGAAGAATGTGCTCTTCTTGTTATTTTGACTAAACTAGAGATTATTATTAACTTATTCACTCCATGAATGAGATTTGGGTATATCTTCATCATCTCTCTAGGGTGTACTTGACGCGAAAGATAAAAAATCTTTATATATTAAGTTTGAAGGAAAGAGTTCTCAAATATACTAAATGCTTGCTTAAAATTAAATAGGAGTTCATTTGTCTTTCTAATTCCTCAATAGTTTCAATTGATGAACCTGATAAAGAATCCAAGAATTTAGTCTTTTAAGAAAGACTATTTTTTCCACTCTGGGAAGAAGAGTTTTAGGTTCCCTTGCGTTTTAGTTCTCTCTTTATTAAATTAGAAATTAGCTTTAACTAATGAACTATTTAAATATCTCTTCATCTTCTCCTTTTTCTTTTTATCTTTTCTTTTTCCCTCTAGTGAGTTAACTTCTTCACTCATTATCTTAGTTAAAGTAAGCTAAAATTATGAGCAAATATAATTCTAAATTCATTTAAGCCTCTTGAACCTTTTCTGTTTGTTTCCACTGAATTTCTCTAGAATTAGATCTTCGAATTTCCACTTTAGATTTTTCCTGGGTCCACCTTCAAGCAAGCTAACTAACCTATCTCTATGAAGATAGACTTGTAGTTTCTCTATGTTTTTATCATTCAGGATTATCTTTCCATCTGCTTGCAATCCCTCAACTCTATTAAGAACTATATATGTAAGGTTAGAAGGACATAATATTATGAATTACTTTTTGTGAAACGGTCCTTTAAGCTTTCGTTTTCATCTTTTATTTGCATCTCTAGCTTTATTCTAAAAATATTTTAAAATTAAAATGGAATTCTCTTAAAAGCATCTTTTCTGCCGCAACTGCAAAAGATCATGTATAATTTGGGAAGCCTTTCAACCAGTCTGAACTTGATCTCTTGGAACATTTTAACACCCCAGTAGCAAAAGAAAATGCAGTTCACTATAATTATCACTACAAAAAGAAAAGTCATAGTGCTATCGCTCAATTAAAGTGATATGGCCTCTAATTAGGGTAGCTTTTAAATAACTTTAGGGGTGACATTAGACAGATAGAATATTCCACAATAGATAGTAATCAAAGATGATAGTAGAGAGATGCTCTCCAGATCATTTAAGTCAGAAGTAGAGAAGGGTTTGTAGTACAAATTTAAAACTATAGAGACTCCTAATAAGAAAAGCACTGCTAAGGCCTTTGCCGTAGTTCCAAAAATGCCAATGAACACTTGAATAGTTACTAATCCAATCTTTCTAAAAATAATCCATATCTCCCAGTAGTAAAACTCTCTCTTATAACCTCTATTTTTTATGCTTATTATATATAAAACAATGATATTTTCCTAAAATCAATCCCAAATTAACAAGAATTCTTATCCCTCAATTTAATTTTATTTAAAATAATCTATATGAGCTTTAAAAATAAATTAAATCTATATAGGAAACCAAGATTTTCTTTAACTGAGAGTGAATCGAGTTTATGCTTGTATTTTGCAAGTAAAGATAAAGCAAGGACAGGGATTCCAAAGCCCCAAATTGTGAGACTTGGTATAGCAACAAAGAAAGTGAAAAATTTGTGAGTTTCCTTCCAACATAGAATCTGCAAGTCATTCTATAGCCTATCCACTCCGTCAATAGAAATACAATCAAAGTCACTAAAGAAATACTATGTCAATGTTGGGTGAATCAAGAATAAGATAATGATGATAGTGACAATTATTCTATTCCTAAAAATTATAATAAATCCTTGGATCTTTCTTTCCCTTCATTATTTTGTTGAAAGTTATCCAAAATCCTGAAGATGCAATAATTATACCAATAGGAGTTACAGCATAGAGTATAAGCTTAATATGAAAAATTCTGAATATCATTTCCTCATCGATATCTTAGATTTCATTCTGACCTTAAAAATTTGAATCAATAAAGCAATCAAAGGAAAATACTTATTGAGATAACTGAGCGATAGGCTTGAGAGTGTCAAAAAATTCAAGAACCATAGGTGGCCAACTTATACTATATTTCAGAGAAATTTATTTAATTAATAACTTAAGTTAAAAGAAGCAGTGAGGAAGATAAGTTAAAAGTGGTTCATAATAATTTTAATGAAAATGTTTGTAACGTTCTTCGACTATCGAGCTCCACTTAAAGTTGCGAAAACTATAATAGCTACTAATATCATGGCGGCAATGAAAATGAACAAAAGTCTCATAAAATTGGTCAGCTCAGAAGGGCACGAGGAGCATTTTAAAATTCTTAAATAATAATGTTTTTAATTTATAGTCCGTCGTTCTGTAGTATCCTGGCATGCAATCTGCACAAATGATTCCTTAGTAGCCTGTTAAACAAGAGCCTAGAGGATTATAATCAGGCTCGATCATACCCAAGCATGCATAATAGTACTGACATAAATTAGAAGACATTAATATAAAAAAAGGATATAAGACAAGTAATAAAGTTATCTGAAATATTGCTACTTCTCCAAAAGCCTGGTTTTGGACCGATTTTACTTCCTCCAAGGCAATAAGCTTTATCAGTAGGACATTCTTTACAAAATCCTGGAGAAGTCATTTGTGTTACTGAATAGCTTATACCTGCAGCACAAGTTTGGCATTAGCCTGTAGTAGTGTATTGCTCTCCTATTAGACAATCTCTTAGTTGAATTTGAAGTTAAAACGCATTTACTTGAGAGCCTAGTTATTACAAGTAAGCCTTATTAGATGGTTTAGTTAGGTCAATTCCATCACTGGTACAAAATTAAAAATATAGTAAAGGATAGTGAATAAGAGTGACCAGGGGTAGCTGAAAGCACTATGCCTGAGGCTAGCGTTACTCCTGAGGTTAGTTAAAAGACTGATGAGCCATCGATGACCGGGTAAAAAGGGAATTTCTGATATTCAGATTGCAATTGTGTATTTAAATAAAAGATGATAATCAACCATTTAATTAATTTACACTTACTCTGATTTTACTATCAGAATCTGTGAAGACAATTTAACCATACTTATCAATAAAGCAGAGATACATATCTGGAATTGTTCCTCCACTTCTTTGATTTTAAACTTAAGATTCGGTTGATAAATCATAAAAAATATATCCATAAATTATTATGATAAACCTTGCAAAAATCTCAAATTATTATCTGAAGACTTTCCAAATTTCCTGAGTGTCTCTTCATAGACAGTCTGATTGATTAGTGCTATATTTTGGGCAAAGCAAGATATATCATTTCCATACACAGCTGCTTTGTTGTCTAAAAATTTTACTGAACTCCCAAATTATGGTTCGATCATGTTCCAATCATATTTAAAATTTTATTTACTCTGAGAGATTATTACAGTTTTAATGGACAGCTCCTCCTTATATATCTGCATAATTATTCTTGAAAATTGTTGAACCAGTAATTTTAACTTAACAATTCAGATCTGATGAGAGACATTCAAAGATTATTGCTCCACCCGAGCCTTGATGAGTGTTGTCATTGGAAGAAGAAACATTCTTAGCTTTGTTGTTTGAGAATTCACAGTTTGATATATTAACTATTGAAAAATAAAAGAGCTACTTAACTTGAAGAACGTTGTCAAAATAGAATACACCTCCTGATATTGCTTCTGAATAACTGAATGAGCTTTTTTCGAAGAGATACTTGTCTTAAGAACTTGAAGTTTACTTGAATTACTTCTTAACTTAAGTGCTTTCAAAGAAATAGAATGCTCCCCCGTTGACACTTTTTAAGCGTTGGAAAGTTGAAGACTTTACATGAACTCTTTAACAATTTAGGCATTAGAGAGCAGATCCATAAATCTAATTGGTTCCCTAAGTTGCGATATCACTCATAGAAACTTAAGTTCAAAATTTAATGAATCTGAATTTGTTTAAGTTAAATTGACTGAGACGTACTCTGCATAAATAGAAAGTGATGCTTTAGGATTTTAAATTTTGGTATTAAAGATATTTAGACTTCCTTGAGAGTTTGAAACATAGATATCATCTCCTTTTATCGATCCAATATTAAAAGATTAACATATTATTAATGAGAACTGAGTTCTTGTCTATCGAAATTATTTTAAAGCCTGATGCAAATATAGCTCCACCGCTAATTTTTGCTACATTTGCTGAAAATTAACAGCTACTTTTTACTTTAATAAATTCTTATATAAATACTTAGCTTGAGTGAAGCTTCGCCAGAGACATAAATTAATAAAAGATAAATTGCACCTCCATACTAAGAGTATCCATTATAGAAGAATGAGCTTTGAACTTGAAGATCAACGTCTATAATTGCCAATATGAATGAGCCTATCGTTTAATCAAGGTTTTTATTCAAGCTTTTAACTCCTTTAAAAGTTGACTTAGAGATAACCAAGTTGGAAAAGCCTACAAAAATATTCTTGCTACTAGAATAAGCCATGTTATTTTCAAAGTTGCAGCCAGTAATTATCATCGATCCTCTCATTAAAGAAAGAGTATTTGATTCTGCATAATTTAAGTTTTTTTCTAAAAAAAGTAGATTTTAATATTAATTGTCATATATTTCAGTGCTTGAGATGGTTACATTTAAAAATAAGCTTTATATTAACATTCATGGTGCTCGAGGTTTGTAGAGCAGATAAGAAAGAATTCTTTTTAGCATGATTTTCATAGACAAAAGAGCCAGAAATATCAGCATAAGAGCCACTCTCAATATATAAGACTCCTGCTTGTGAAAAGAGTTCAAATTAAATATTTATTAAGATTATTCTAAAAAGGCTCTGTTGCTATAGAATTTCGAATTCTATATCTTGATGAAAGAATCTTGGTTCAAGTAAAACGCTCCAGCATCTATAGCTAAGTTTTCATGGAAAGTGCATTCTTTAAAAACGATATTTGACTATACTTCTTAAAACATCTTTTTTTATTAAAATTTATTATACTGCATACAAAACACCTCCCTAAGAAGCTGAGAGTTAAGAATAAGTAGAGCCTTCATCTGTGAAGTTTGTTGAAACGAGATTAAACATTCCTCCTTAACCAGCTGGACCGCACTGTTAAAAGATGCTTTTCTTAACTTAGATTTCAGTTGCAAATTAAATTATGCTTTGCAATTAATTTGCAAATTATAAGGTGAAAGTCCCAGATTAAATTTATGGCACATTATCAGAATCTAGCAGAGAATAAGCTAAGTCTTGGTCATAACTTTCATCGCAAGTGATAATCAAAATTCATAAACGATAATTGTATCGTCAATAATATATGAATGAAGATTGAATAATATGCAGCTTCATCTCTGGTGATATTGAAAACATCATTGGTTCTAATTGAGCTTGCACATTTTTAATATTACTAATTTAAGCTTGATTTAGCAAAATTCTTTTTTAAATTAATTGCTGTTATTTTACGTTATCTATTATCTATCTACTTTACCCTTGTAGATGATGAGTTTCCTGGCAGTTGAGAAAAGTGTCCATTTGGGACGATCTAGGGCTCATTGGATAGCGCTTGCAAAATTAGCTGGACTTTATCCTGTGCGTTGACCCTCTATCTGCTCTCCTGATGGAGTTA